>JBCAUI010531707.1:0-11283 GCA_038406195.1 Haplosyllis anthogorgicola | reverse complement strand
TATATATATTGGAAGAAGTCATTATCCATCTTTAATTCAAAAAGCAACGCGTATGCTCTTTGTTATGGATGTCTAGACTGATTGTAATCCTGCAAAGAATAAAATTCCTGAAGCATTAAACTGTTTAACCAGTAAGTCCATTGTATCGGATCTTGCATTGGTTCCTTCTTTCATTTGCCAATCACCTAAGTTACGTGACTAGACTCTGAGTTTTGGTCTAAGCTCATCTCTTCGTAGAATTAAGTAACTGCAACATTCATAGATAGACCTAGATTCGCTGTTTCACTGACTACCCCTATTTTGGACTTTGTGTGACCCTCCCCTTGAGTTTTAAAGGCAGGGTGGTTCTTTCGTCTGCATTCTGCTAGCTTGCATGAGGTGATCCTAAGAGTCATGTCTGGTGCTACTCCTGCCTTTGTAAACAGGTAGCGAACAGGACTCAATTCCACAACCTTTGGATCTGGAGACATGTGTTCAACCAAATCGGCAATGGAAGCGCGGCTCTGTGTATTTTTGTAAAACAAATATCAATTTACGATTTGATTTGTTCTTTTCTCCAAAATTAATGAAGTGAATGAATTGATCAAGATTAATGAGAAGATTGCACCAATCAAGATACTTCACTATTTGAATCGTACTTTGTAGATTTTTCAGGGCAAAGGGAGCATACTTATTAACCTGTTGGGATGAATGCCTTTCTTAAAGCTGTTTGTCTTAAGACAATTACGAATCAGTTGTTTCCCGTTCTGGGAGAAACGGATAGTATTTTGAAAAGTTTATTCTTTGCTTTTATGTCTCTGTCTCATAGGATCAATTACCCTAATGACTTGAAGAAAGTTTCGGCTTATACAGAAGGAAGGGACAACTTCTTGTCCTTCCTCATCAATCAGTCTAAATCATCATCTACTTGAGCAGGTTTGATCCGCAAGATTCTCTTTTCGTCAAGACAATGACATCCCATGTTTGATTCTGGAGAACTGGCGAATCTGTACCAACTAAATACAGGACACAAAAAACATAAAATGTAAACCTAAAGTGGTTTAGAAGCTGTCAATCACCATTGAGTGAGAATTTTAGTGGACTTCTTGCCGGAAATGTGTACACATACACAACATTTCACACAAGGAAGATTCTTAGATAAATCTGGTCGTGAGGAAGAGGCGTTTTTCCCGTTGCATTATAGACCAGAGATCAATTAACAGCATAACCTACTGGGGACAAGGCACGTGAAGTTAGTCTTAACAAAATTCTCCACTTTTGATAAACAAGAGTCTGACAAGTAAAGAAGAAACTGGTGAGACACTGGTATTAACCTGTTGAGGTGAATTGTCCACGGAGTAGGTCATTCTCCAAAAGTTTTAGTATTCAGGTGGTGAACATGGAGCGACAAGTTGGACATGTCTGATGACTGAGAGACTCCGACCTTTATCTCTAATAAGCTTCATTACCATTGGGTATTGGGCCAAGTGACCAGGCGTTATCTTTTCTAATTAAATAATTGAGAGGTAAGTACCCAACTTAACAATATTTGACGAGCGGGCAAAATTGAGTGTGAAAATAAATGCAATAATTGTTCTATGCAGTCCGTGACGCTATAATTGTTGAAACTTGTCGCAGAAAAATCTGATAAAAACAGCACATAAACTTGTACCACGTAATAAAAAGAAATAATATTAGAAGCTTGCCCAAAGACCAGATTATTGACTAAGAGTGCTCACTTCGGAGAAACTCACACAAGCTGTGCAGATTTAAAATGTCATCATTAACTTGATCGCAATTAGTGAAAGGTTTATCATTCAAATTCTGGGTAAAGCTTCCTCTACTGGGTCACAATCATCCACAGAAAACCTAGATTTCACACCAGACAGGTTTTTGTTCCCTATCAAAGAATGCTCGCAATTTAGTCAGGGTGTTCCTTGTGGACTGCTTGATTAGAAATGGTGTGGTTTGCTTTTCAGAGATACAAGAAGGAAATGTTACCATTGGTACAATCAATTGTAGCTGGTCAAATTGAAACTAATGCAAAGAGAGGAAATTTGGTTCGTGAGTCAACTGTAAATTCTGTTTCTTATAAAGTCCAGCTGAGTGTGTGTCCCTCCTGCCATCAACGACCCAAAATACCTATTTTTCTATTCTAACAACAATTAGAAATTTAATGTAACCAACATCCATATAATAATGACTATCCTTTAAAACTGTTAACATTTCTCACAGTATTGCTTTTCCGGTGAAAAGCATGACAGTAAATATCAGTAAGTATTAACAAATCATTCCTCCAATTACTGTATGGGATGAGGATCAAATGGTCTTCCGCTATGTCCCCTGTGCCTGTCTTACAGAGCAACGGCTTGTAAGCTGTATGCTTCTGACGCTGGGACCGTTTCTTTGTTCTGTAGCCGGGGTTAGTGCATTATCTCTACAGTTTCTACTTTGCAAATTGTGCCCGTTATATGGTTACATAATTGTTCGTACGCCAAAAAGAATTCAGAATAGTCTTGTTGGCTTTTTGCGCGGTTCTGCATGGTTTTTGCACCGACGACATGTGTGCAATGTCATCCCTTTTCATCATTACATGATGAATAAGTAGGTCAATTCAAAAACGTTCGGCTATCATACTAAAGTTTCCGGTGATTGATTTCAACAGACATCGTCAAGTGATTCGTCAGACTCGTCATCACTCATTTCTGTTTGAAGCTGATAAAAATACAACAGATTTAATCAACCGCAGCTTATTAATATGGAGAAAATCCCAGGTGTTACGAAAGTTATTGTGTAAGAAATTTCCCCAAGTAAATGACACGGCAAAAAATTACGCATAGATATATATACGCAGGTGCGAAAGATACGTCCAAACATCAAGGGCCTCCTCACAGTAACTAAAGTTGTTAATTCGCAATTTTCCCTGAATTGGCAACTCTTCAGGGCTGATATCAATATCTATTGTTCTTTCATCATCACTTGTGAGCAAATATAAAGTGTTATTAACTTTTCTTGGTTATAATCTTAGAAAATTTCACATTCAATCTTGCATATAATTTTTGTTAATTTAATGCAAAAACAAGCGAACAAGTTTTTGCCCATGAGTGTACTTGTATGAGACATTATCATTTGCTCAATATTGCTATATCAAGACTATATCGGTCTGCAAGCACCCTTTTGTAAGTGTCGGCTTCCCGCTCACAATAACTACACCACAGCATGAAGATCACATCAATTTTGGAATACAATTCCACGCTGTCCTTTTATGTGCATCAAGTAATAGAGTTGAATCCCTTTGTTTTCAAACTTTCCGAAGTTTCTAAGTGTCCAAGTAATTTGACAGTCTGCAAATACTCAGTTATTACCTTAGTTAAGTCAATTTCTTCACAAATACATGAAGACAATACAAGACATCAACACAAATTTATCAATAAAACACTACGAGGAACCAAGGACATCAGAAAATAGTCTGTGGTAGATGTAGTAGCAGAGAAACTTGAGGGGAAGTCGTTTGTACTTTCTTTGATACAGAACAAGCTGTGTCTGCTTCTAGAGGAACAGTGGACATCCACTGAATACATTTCTTGAAGCATTACACTGTTTAGCCAGGACGTCCATTGTGTGGAACTTAGACGGGTTTCTTCTCGTCTGAAGAATAGCTAACGTTAAAATTCGTGACTGCAGTTGTTTGTTTAACTAATGTTTACTTTGCTAAATATTGTTGTTCGGTATATTAACATCGTAAACTGTACAGGCAGTAGCAGTATAAAATGTTATCGTTTACCTGCGCCTAATGCCAACTTGGTGGTCAGCAGCGTTACCTGCTAACCTTTTAATTACTCTAATTTACTAAGCATTTGAAGCCTAAAATAAAATTTCATAATAATGATCTCCTCTATTTTAATTAGTTATTGTCGTACAACCCTTGAACAATAAAAAATGGAATACTAAAATAATAAGAAAAATATATGTTAACTATTTTCTTGTTAAGAAATTTTTTTTTGAATATCATCTTGTATGACATTCCTGTTTGAATAGAAAAAAATTACAAACATTTTGACGCACAAAATATGTATCGATCATCTTTGTTGGTTGTAAAAGGCTTTGTCTTCATCAAGTAAGTGATTTATAGAACTGTCTTCCAACCTTTTACCTTAAGCTAAACATGTCATAATTTACCAGAAATGACTTTGTAGATACCACATCACATCACTGAAAATCAATTACATTTTGCCATTTGGGAAATTACATTTTCTGTAATAAATGAATATTTCGTGTCAAACTATAACCTTACAATATTTGTTTAATGTAAAGTTGCTTGTCTGAAAGAATATATGCATGCTAGCGGCATATGATGGGCGAATAAATACTGAATATTTAAGTCGGTTGCTTTTCTGGAACCCATGATAATGCAAGCATCGCTATAAAACTCTTAATCTCCATGGTCCTAAACTGAAATCGTCTAGTAGCTTTGTATAGAAGTCTTTACAGAAGAATAATAAAAGTAACGAGGATTTCCTGAGCTATTAAACGATGACTGTACATGTCATCCCAAATCTTTTCCCTTCTGTTAATTTTCAGCCAGATTTTAACACTTTGCCTCTTGCAAATTTCGAACATTACAAGCTTTCTATATCAGTTGGGCTCAATATATGAACCTTGTAACGGACAACATTAATGGTGAGGAACCTTCCTTGCCCTAAAGAATTTTCTAGATTGGTGGTCAAATTTCACCGCATCTATCCAACAAAAGGTATGCAAATTGATTACGCAAGAGCATTCTCACAGTGGCAATTGGTATTCAGTTTGAGTACACTTATGGCTCATATGGTTTGATTGGGTGACAAGGTGGAAACCAAAATCCCGCAACCAGCTGCACCTTTGATCTCACTTGATACATCAACAGCGACCACACTGCGTGAAATAATTCCTGAGTTTGGAAACATGAACTGCTTGAAAACAGCAAGATCGTTTACCATTCCATATTGTTTATGAATGCTCACCAGGATTGCAATACAATACTTTTACTAAGTCATAGTCTAAGTACATCTGGACAATAATATCAGTGATCGTAACTGTCAGTTTTCACAGTTAACTAGTTAATTGCAACTTTCACAGTTAACTAACTAGTTACAACAGTTATTTTTGTGGCATTAGATTTTAAACTTTAAACTGGATTTTTATTTTTATAACCCTCCAGATTAAGACAATAAAACACTGTGTTCACATCACACATTATCAATTACACTGCCAGTTTAATTGGATGGTTACATAAGCTGACCACATGCTAATTACTTTATCATTATTTGCATCTTTATTTACCTAACACCAGAAAGACAGTGGATAAATTAAACAGTGTGCATTTCAAAGACATGGGCACTTCAAATAGCTGATAACATTGCAGCTAACTGGATTAGTTAGTTATTAATTTTCATAACTAGTTAGTTAGAAAATTTAAAGACTAACTAGTTAACTAGTTAAACTAACTACAGTTACGATCACTAGTTTTAATTTCAAAAATATTTCATAATTTTGAGTAGTTTGCTATGGTGTCCCGTGTGAAAATATCCCCTAGAATCTGGGACCGGAGGACAAGATATCCCCAAGTTTTGCAGAGTAACAATGAGTGCAATATTGTCCACATCTGTGCACACTTACTGTTATTATCTCCTATATTAACTTGCTCGTAACCCTTGGTTGGCAGGACTTTGGTTTTCAGTGAGTTTCTCAAAACTGAATTGTCCTCGATCACCACTTCTACAAACACGAAAACACGAAAAACAAACTTATTCAGGCTAATTAATTTTTCAATGAAATCTGTGGAAATAGCAGGACACGTAAAATGACAATGATTGAAAATAGCATTTGCGCATTCCTATCGATAGCACATGCAAGATATTTCACATCGATTCTGTTAAAAAATTGGTCAAAATATCTGCTGAAAAAATATGTAACTAAAGTATGTTTCAAAGATTGCTGCAATATACAGTAGATTATTCGACGCCTGCAAAAATTGAAACAAGTTAAATTAATTTGAAACGTTTGAAGACTAAATAATTCCACGATTCTTGATATGCAAACCCACTCCAACATACTTTATTTTTCCCTTTTTCCCTGGGTTTTATTTGTGATCAAAATTCCCATGAAGCATTCCAAAAGTCCAAAATTAGAATGGTCCAAAATTTCACCATTTCATTTCACCATTTCACCTTTCATTTGAACCCGACGTGCATTAAGGCCACACTTACTTGCGGCCTCGTTTCCCGCCTCCGTCCGGTAAAACCTTGGAATGTCCGGCCCGAGGCAGGCGAGGATGTAGTACTGTCCGCTCACACTGAAGTACGCCTTCCAGTACTTACAGATCTCCGTGTCCATACCGCACGTAATACACTCCACTCTGTCCCCGGTCGTGGTGGCCTCGAAGTTCGGTACTCTGCGTTGCAAAATCAAACAATTAGTGCAATATTCATTGCAATGCAAACAATGATTCATGAATATGGTCATTAAGTTTCAGTGAAGTGAAATATCGTGCTGATCATGTTGGATCACCCTGAAGGGTGCAGCACATTACGGGCCATAAATATTTTGTATTTTGATGTTTCAGTTTAACCCTTTGTCACCACAATATGTCTTTTCTTGTGTATTTACCTGTAGAGATGCCTCTCTAGTTGTGATTTGTTGTCCTCATCATTTATGTCATCAGTGGATGTTCCAGCTCCTTCGAAATATCTAAAATCAGTTAATACAATTGTGTGTTGTTTAAGGAAATATTTTTTTTGTTTTCATCCCTAGTATCTCTCTTGCTGAGTTGTGGTCTGCAGGCAGAGCTTTGGGTAGCTCATAGTCGCGTCAATAAAACTTCAAGCCGAACTTGTGTGTTCGATTGTTATAGAAAGTTTTAAATACGTGCCGACTCGCATGTTTTTACAATGAATGTTCTACTTAGTTTTTATATTGCAATGTAGCGTATCGCAAATCACGCAATACAGCTCCAAGCAACAAAGCAGTGACGCTGCGCAGGGATCTTGTCGTGATTTCCACAAGGAGTTTACTTGTAAATATGTAGAGATCTGTCGTAACTTACATCCAGTTGTTGTACAGCCCGACGACGTCGTACGCCTCTCTCTGCGTGTTGCTTCCATCCGTCGGGAACTGTAGCGACAGCGACGTGCCGCCCGCCTGCGGGAAAAATTACACGTTACGGAAAAGGCTAGTTATCAGGGTTGTAAAATTTATTGGTATATAAGATTTTAGCTATTTCGGTAATAATTGTATTTTATCATGCTGTCAAACTATCCAAGCAAAAAATTGAATTCGTCATCAGACGTTGGAAAGAAACTTTTAAGAAACTTGTGTCATGATCCGTTACAGTATCAATGCTTGTAATAATATATATCCAAGTCACTATTGTGGAGTTGAATGCTAATATGTTGGTTTTTTTTATGTTAAGAACTTGGTTAGGTCTAAATGGCGAACTTACTCCGACAAGGAAGGTGGTTACAGTTGGGTAGCCGTTAAACTGGTTCCTTGGCATGACGGTGTAGCCTCTGTATGTTGTCCGGTCTAGTAAAAAGTTGTATGGCTGCAAATGTGAAAAATAGTAATTAATTCCTGCTATAGCTTACCCACTCAGTCACCTACATTTATCCTCTCTTTTACGTCGCTTCCCTTAGTCTGTCTGTCTGTCTGTTTTTCTGTCTTTCTGTCTGTCTTTCTGTCTTTTTGTCTGTCTTTCTGTCTGTCTGTCTTTCTGTCTGTCTGTCTTTCTGTCTTTCTGTCTCTCTGTCTTTCTGTCTTTCTGTCTGTCTGTCTGTCTGTCTGTCTGTCTGTCTGTCTCTCTCTCTCTGTCTGTCTGTCTGGCCTTGTCCGCATGTGTTTCTTTTTGCACCCTCTTCTTTATGGTCTCAAACCGTCTCATCATATCTTTCATCCTTATTCAATCGAATCATTTCGAAGATTTAAAATGAATATTTGTTTGAACTTACCCCACGGACCCAACCTTGTGTTCTGTCATTGTCATATGGTTTTATCTAAAAAGGAAAGGTGGCAAGTGTTGTAGTTTGAAAGGCGCGATTTACTCCCAATTGTAACACAGAGACTTAACCGTTCTCGTCAGATTAAGTGCCCCCATTGCATTGATAAGTTAAAAGTTTTGCTTAAAGCTGTCCGCGGAAAATATTTTTGTTTTGTCTTCTGCATTAGTAATAATCGGCTTTTATGTCGTAAACAACTTGCTGTTGAACTCTATTCGATGACCGTTATTGCGTCGACACCGGTGGAACTTAGAAATATATGTTATGAAAAGTACCGTGTCTACGAGTGTGCTGGAGACTCTGTATCTGGCTATGCGTGTGATTGTTTGGGTTCTATCCGTCCACCAAACCATAAACACATCATTATCTCTCCACACAACCTTGTAAATGTAACCTTGTCTGAAACCATAAACCATCTTCTATAAGCAAATCATGAAATTTCTGTCAATTTTATGAAATTATATTGTTTCGGGACTTTAAAAAATTGATAGTAATTTTATGATCTAGGTGCTAAATGTAGCTACATCATTTTAAATTTTAAATTCAAACTCTTTAGTTTTATTCAAATTCTTTAGTTTTATTCATTTTTACATTGACTTTGATAAGCCGCTCCTGAAATTTCTGTCAATTTCAAACCAACAAAAGAATTAGTTATGCTTTTGTTCCAAACAGTTAAGAAATGTTATCCTCTGCACTAAAATGAGGACATTACATGTTTTCTTTAGTGCTAACATCTTCAAAACTATCGAAAAGGCATATTTGATTTCATTCGGTTTAAATTGTGATCATCTACTTACTGAAGTTATGGTCAGTGGTATATCACACAAAAGGTCATGGTGAAGGTGAAGGATACTTACCCTCCAAGGTCATTTGGATACGTCACAATATTACGTATTAAGGTGGTCCTCGTTATGGCCAACTCTACCTTATAAAGACGTAACGATATGGGTGCAATGTTACTGGCAGCTCCAGCCTGAAAATTAAGTAACAGTTAGGTCAGCTCCTTATGATTTCGAGATTTGCATCAGAGAAACAGTCCTATTGAAATGTCCGCAACACCGTCAATAATTATCAACACCCCCTTCCCCCGCCATGCATTGCCCCACCTGTTTGGGGATGTTTTACAAGATTAAAATACACCCGCCAACCAGAGTATTCGACTTCCGGCAGACGCAATAGCATCAAAACCATAATGGTCATTCCCAAGTTAAAAGGATCAAACACTTCTTGCTACTGTAGTTCAGTGTAAATACGACTATGGGCAAGATATTGCTTGCTCGCAGGTGATTCCTCTGGTTTGAAACTTGTACAATTCGTGAGGAACCGAAAAAGACTTACACTGTGGAACTTGAGTTCTTTCTCCTGCGGGTAGAGGAACTCCTCGTTGTACTCTATGGCGTTGTACGTGGGCTGGTACTGCAGGTCGTACTGCGCGTACACGATGTGCTTACCGTCCGGCGCCCACCATCTCTGCGTGTACGGGAAAATGGTGCCTAATCGAAAATATACAATTGGTGTTTATGGACCTGTTTGTATAGTGACCGTATCAACACAAGTCACTGAGGTGCAACATTGACTGTGCTACTGATAACCACGTCCATAAGGTTTGGTTACATGGCATTGATTTGTACGCTAACATTTCTTTTGACAAGTCAATGCAACGTTGTAAAGGTTCACACAGGGAAATGTACCTGTTTTAGCCAATAGATATCATGACATTGTGCCATCATATTGCAAAGAATAAACTCATTTTAGGTCTAGTTGTATTTTGTTCTAGTAAACAGTTTGATGAGTCGGTTTACCTTCCATCAGGGCGGGAGGCACTCCCTGCAGGACGTTGATACTGGAGGCGGTGGCCGTGTCGAGCAGACGAGCCTGCGCGTGAGGGTCTACCTGATAGTACAACCTGCCGCCGTACACGAACGTCTGAAGCGTGAAGTTAAAGTTGGTTGGACGATAGAGATGATTGGTAATCTAGTTACACTGTACAACATGTCTCTTTGTACGGTCAGCAATCAAGTTAGTGGATGTGTACAGAAGGCACGCAGCATTGAACAATCTGTAGAGCTGTGTTATCCCAACCAAAAGGTTGATACTGTACTTACAATAGAATCGGACGGACCCCAGTCAGCAGATTGTACTTCTTTTCCTCCCATAAGAGCATCGTTTGGAAACGTCACATATTTTCTGTAATGATGAAAAAATATGTGTAAATAAGTATCAATACCAGTACTCTATGAGTGAGTCATTTTTTCTTAAGATCTCACCAAAAGTATCCAAAATGAAAGGGTAACGATGGAAGTACCGAAATCTAAAATGTCAATCTTTTGGATTTAAATCACACAAATAATCTTTAAAATTATTTAAAACTACAAAAAATTATATTCTAGCTATACTGGGTTCTTTTTAAAGTATTAATATGACTGGTTCTTGTATTCTGTTACACCAGTTCCACTAAGTGGATTCAGTCTACTTTGTTAATCAAACTTACTGATCGTTCTGTTCGTCTTTGTCGTAGATTATAACCTGAGTACCGATAATGTCTCCACCTGGTGCTAGTTCCTGAAACATATCATTGATAATTACTCTTGAAGTTTCTTGGTACAAAACATTTGAAAGAAAACGAAGATTTTCTATCAGACTATTAGTTATGACCAGTAACGCAGACAATGTCAATTGTAACTCAAGTGAAACAGACGGTAGGAAACTATCAATGAAATTAAGGATAAAGATTCTTAAAGCCGACTATAATTCATAAAAATATAAAGCAATTAAAAAACTAAAACCTCTTCCCAAAGACCAAATAATTGTTTAACATTGTTCTCAATTTCAAAAGTTATAAAACCATTCGTATTCGTTCAACTGTCATTTAATTAGCTACGCAAATTATTTGTTTCGTTCATATCCTAGAGTAAAGATCTACATACATTCAAATGACCTATGTTGTTTAATTGTCTCTGACTAAAGACTGAGGAATGAAATATTTCCCAAACGATTTATCTGAGGGTTCTGAAAGTAGCAGAAGAAAAGAACAAAAAGAACCATTCAGCCGTTTCGCACTGAACTCACCCTGGTGGGATTATTCGGAATCATAACGTATCTTCCGCTGGGAGAGACGGACACGGTCGGAGGCACGTACTTCTCCTGATGACGAGAAAACAAAATACATATTGATACTGCCTTCTATTTACCCATACCCCACTAGGAGATGCTGGCACCTGCTGTGCCTGACCTCACTGACCTCAATGATGTACAAAACAAAAATATAAAC
>JBCAUI010531696.1:0-11284 GCA_038406195.1 Haplosyllis anthogorgicola | reverse complement strand
GTTGTGACCCTTCACTGGTAACATTTCTGCACACCAGATATTGGTCTAAATCGGCCAATATAGGTGTCATGACTTCTTTGCCTTGGCAGACTGGTCTCCAAAGCTGACAATGTCATGTACACCATTGCACATACATTTTAGTTGGTCACATTTCCTTTCAATGGAATCTCTTATTGTAATTTTAATTTAACCTTTTGGTTAGTTGGTGTTAGTTAAAACTACCTGTTAGTATTGGCATTTTTTTCCTAAATGAGCAACAAATAGAAGAGAGTTTGCAATTATATATATACAAAAATGGTCTATTGTTCGCTGAATGTAACAGCATTGTTTCTGACGTTAAATAATAACGTTGAAAATGACGTTCTTATGTGCCGCCATTTTTGATGAATTGAGGTAAATATTTCAGGCTGAAGGGCACATAGTCTTATCGATTTTTTTCGATAGACAGTTCGTGTATGTAAAAGACATTGGAGAAGAAGAGTTCTTGTTCGATTCTTGCCCACAAAATCCTGGGTAAATGACCTCTTTCAGAAAATTACGGCCAATAACTGGACCAGTAGTATTTGGCGCACCTTGTCGAGTTGTTTGCCGAATCATTGTCTCTGGCCCTTATTGCTAATATTTTTAGTATTTCGGTCTCGGTTCAAGTCAACTTTCAGTAAGTGATGTGATCAAATGTCGAAATTTTAAGTGAAGATATATTGAGAGAAACGAGTCAGGAAACACTTTCAACACTTCTCAATCTTTCCACTGACATACTGTAATCTTTGATGTATTATGTTATCAAACTTGCTGGAAAGTTTAAGTAAAGTTTGATAACATGTTCAAACAATAAGGCAACTGTAACACTGGCTCACTGATAAACATAAAGGGTATTGGCCTCACGTAGTGCTTGTGCTTTTGTTAAGAACACAGGCACGACGTAAATTCCAATTGTTACCAGAAAAACCTGATATCCTGAGATGTTTTGTTACAGAAAGCCGACTGTGACTGTTATTTTAAGCTCAGTAAAGATAAAGAGATAATACTGTCACAGTGGGAGGCTACATGCTGTGCAAATATCCCTGTACTGTCACTGAAAATATCAAAACATAGACGAAGGAAGCACAATGTAAAGGACACAAAGAAAATCATTGTAAGGAAAGAAAGGCATTACAGCCTCTCTGGAAAATACTGCGGCAAGGCGAGAAAATTTGATTTAAACGGAGTTTATTTAGTGAGATTAAAAGGAGAGTTTGAAGAGAAATACGACGGAACAATGCCGTTAATGTTTCCAGAAGAAGCAGCCGCACGTGCTAATTTCGTAATTTGTCTTAAAGTTTTTTAGGCTTAATGACACTGAAGATATTTTATCAAAACGTAAGAAACAGAAAACCCCTCATAGACGTTTCATTGTGTGTAGTGCTCAGCAACATTTCTTAACTCTGGATATCGTTTGACAAACCGACTCTCTCAGTGTGTATAGAGTTCTTGCACTTGACATCATTTGAGGACTAGTCATGAAAATGACAGCAACAGAGGATGAAATGTCTGGTTAAGGCTCTTCATTTGGAAAACGATAGGTGCTTTTGCCAGAATCAAAGACGCAGCATAGCATATCATTGACGCAAAATGAAATCCATTTCAGGAGCTGTTGAGCTGTTGAGCGATGTTTTGCCGCAACAGAATCCCACGCTGTGCTATAAAGGAACATAATAACATGATGGAAAATTTTATTGATTCAAACTTTTCATGATGTTTTCCGTTGATCATTAAATGTGGCTTCCAAGTTGTAACTGTGCAGACATAAAAACATTCCAGAGGATATATTCCGCACATTACTTCAAATCTCTTCATAGCCACACCAGGCTCTTAGGCTATCAAGTCATAGTCGTAAACTTATCATCTGACATCCCAGCAGGACTTCCAGGCTATGTGCTAAACAAGCAAAGCCGGGTACGTTTTTTCGAAACTAACTTGTCAACTCGTTTCTGAACGGATATGGTTTCTCTTGACGTAAATATGTTAAACAGAAACGTAATCCGTACATAATCGCTTGTGTATAATTCTGTTATTTACATTTTTGGCATGACGTTTACTTTGCGTAAGTTTCAGAGCGGATAACATATCATATCATTATAGTATTAAATATCAGCTAGAAAGGGTAAAGGACATGAAACGTTGCACCGGACGTTGGAAGCAGTTGATATATGCAACCGCTAATGTAAATAGTTCACGGGTCAGCCCCATAAAAAGCTGTCAAACACAATGAAAAGCTGTAAAGAACACAAAAGCTATTTATGGACCTTTAAGATAAAATCGAAGGCGGCTGCAAACAGGAAGGAATACATAATAATCCACTATTTCAATTCCCATTAGTCTTTCATCTCTGGTTGTATTGAAAGATCAAATGTTGTATTAAATAAATTATTCTACAAAACGAAAATGGAACGTATCAGAATCAGTGGCATGCGTCATTTTATGGATTAGTACTTGAGAAAAAAGATGTAAGTGTACAAGTAGATGTAAAAGTGTGGGAGTATATTAAATGAAACCTAAGTAAAGGAGGTAAAGTACTTTGTTCTGTGATGCAATATAGATGATTACACACATGTTACATGTAACAGAATCGAATACAGTATGGTACAATGCTAGTCCGTACTGTGCTTTACCATATGTTGTTCTTTTAAAATTTACAAAAGGAGGAGAAATTGTGAAATGGAGCAGCTGTACATTCAGTGAGATTTTCTGGTGATTCGGTGGATTTATGAAAGTTGTGGAGAGCGGATGAAGTATAGCACTATGATACGCCAGGCAAGGATGAGGATATTGCAGAGATATACTATCAATAAGTTTAAGCAAACACTGGAAAAGAAGGTAAGAGGGAAGTTTAATAACAAAAAATAAACATTTAATAATATTGCTGTTTGTCATTCATATTTGCAAGCATAAGCATAATATTCACTGTGTGGGCATGTAGTGTTGAATGATTCCCTATTCCGTTTTAAGATTTCGGACACAATCGTCAGAAACACCACAACGCAATAATATCTCTGAAACACTAGAACCCAGTTTTGGACTTTAGATGATTTGACACCAGATTTCAAAGTCAGAAATACAGATCTATTTCTTAGATATAAATGATTGAAATTTACTCTGTGGGTGGATATTTAAGTATATATTTGGTCTATTTAAAAGGAGCAAATGTGTTACTGTGCTCCAATTAACCATTTATCTAACCATTTTCGGTGTACCTAAAATTTACCCCGTAAAGACAAGTATATAAAATGTCAGAACTTTAACCGCTTGACAGATTCACTGAGGAAATTAAAGATAAAATTGCAGAAACTGGAGATATTGATAAGTTTATCACAGCAACGAGACTCGATGCTTTTAAATGCCTTCTTACAAGTAACCCAATGACTGAGGCAATTCTCATATCAAAGTGGTAATATATCATGCACCTGATCTTATCTTAAGATGTTTCTCAAATAAGGAGGCAAAGGAGTCTGATCTTAATTAAAGTTCTCTTTGGTGGCCTTCGAAAACGAAGGTCAAATAACTGAACTTCTTTTTTTTTGGACGCTGCCTCATCACGCTGTCTTTCATTTGAACAAAATCTTCATTTCCCAGATGAAGAGGCATAAATACATAATTTCTTTGCATAAAAACGGCATTTTTTATAATGTTATGTTGTGTCTTTCACTCGAATGTTAGTACACTACTACGGTTCTGAAATGGTATGCGAACATTTCGTCCCCTGATGGCAATAAATCTTAAAGCTGATTTCACTTCGTTGAAGATGGGAAGGAAAAGTCGCATAGTTTCTAAAGCTTGTACAGTGCACTGCAGAAAATAGTACTTACTACATACATTTATGTAGAAGGGCCACTCAGGTTCTGCATCAGTAGTGTCTGCTTGAGCCTTTTCAGTCATTCGCAACGGTACCCATTGAAGTGGTTTGGAAGCATACTTAGTGCTGAGTAGCAAACTCTACAACAGGCCAATAATGAGTAATATGAAGTTTTAAGTATACACTCGTGTACTCCTTAATCGTACCATTTTATTACGGTTACAACAGATTCGTACTTAAGGTTGCTGGAAACACCCATCTTAATATTACACCGCAAGAATTTATTTGTAATGAGATTCCTCTATTGTTGCTATCTGTTCCTTTTGTAGATGTTATTTTATCATCCCGTTTAAGAGGAGAACAGGGGCAAAACAATAAATGGGCAGCAACATACTAAAACAATTAAGACAAATGGGCTCCTCTATATTACTTAACCAAACGTTTACGCAAAGAGAACAGTCCATCAGGGATATTAGTGTTCAATAAATGTCATAAGATGACACATAAGTCAGGCCAGGGCTTTTAACACTTGACACCAGGGAATCACAATAAGTGTCAGGTAATCGTTACAGTGTTAGGAATACAGGTGTGTGCACTTTGGTCTGTATTCTTTTTTGCTTTGGTTTCCTATTTGATATATAATTCTTAAAAAGATAATATCAGTGATCTTCCCATGCTTTGGTAAAACTGGGAATACCGTAAATAGAAAAAGTTAGTGTAAAAATTTTCATTGCGATATATCAGTAAAACGCATGTCAACATCAGAAGAAATGGATACACTTTCCATTTGGAAGTAACAGCTGAAATCATTAAAACAACATCAAACGTTGTTACACAAAAACATGTCTCAGGACAGTTAACTGTTTAGTCTGCGAAAAAAAAATAAATAGGAGAAAATTTTAAAACTGCTGATACATGACAATACGTCAAGATTTGAAAATAATTCGATGAAAAAATCTTACAAATTGAACAGAATTGACTTTGAAGCGGCTCCTGCTTTGAAAGATTCTTTATTTTCGTTTTAGTGACACAAAACGTTTCCAGAGAAAAGGAAAATTCCCTGCTGGAGATGCCTGTCAAAGCATGGAGAAAACTACCGCCGAAATGAATACAAAATATCCATATTTGTCAGAAAAATTGAAATAGTTATTTCTTTGGGGTGGCCCCTTCTGTCAGATTTGATTTTAGTTACAATAAATTGCAGCAGTAGTAAATGCAGTAAACTGCAGAAATACAAAGCGCTTGTTTTGTCCTACTTAAAACCAAGAAGAATAACTTTTTTTAAAGTTTTACTTTAAATGATTACCTCACTGATTACCCCTGTTTTGAACTTCGAGTGTCCGTCCCCATGGGTTTTAAATCCAGGGTGGATCTCTCGCCTGCACTCTTAACTTAATGTTAATGTCAGTCACCACGTTAAGGGGACATGCTACATTAGACTAGTGCTAGCGTAGTGCAACAATCTGCCTAATATTATTCTATTGTAAAAGAACTAGGTAGAGCCAGTGCTTCAAACAGGTAAGAAGAACGTAGGATATTACGGGGACTGTTCTAAGTTGTAGCATACAGATGTTTTCACATCCCAAGTGCAAATGATGACGTGCATAATTAACATAATTTATGTTGCTCCCGATCCATTACCAAATCATAAGCCTAAAGTTGACCTGGCATGCACGTGTGACCGTTGTTATCAATCAAATCCTGAAATTTCTATCAGTTTGGGAAATGTAGCCCATCAAAAGCAGTGTGAAATTCTTTCCTCTTTTTATTCTACATGCTCAAAAAACTTGTAGGCATTTCATGATTTGATACAGACCCCTACATCTTCCAGACTTTAATTCTCGGAGTATTTAATAAATACATAGGCGACGTAAAAATATGTAAATGATATTGCGTTGCTAAGGTTCAGTGTTGCAAAATTAAATAATCTAACAAAATACAAAGCATCAATGACAGACATGTGCGGTCGTTATGTGAACGACTCTTAAGGGAGGCAAATTTAAGTGTTCATATAAACCTCACAAAGGCTATTAACGTAATAAGCTTTTAGAATAGAAACCTTTCTGTGGACATATGAAACGTACACAGTGGCCCAGAGATAGTATCATTACTGTCTACAACCTATTCTATTGGATATAAAGGCGATTACGTTGTACTACATTAATGATTTTACCGGACTCTTAAGTTCTGTTTGATATTTTTACTCAAATGTCAAACTATCAGTGGTCTCCTCAATTGGCAATATTGAATTCGTGCAAAAAGAATAGGTTTGCTATAATTAGATTATGACGACAACACATGAGTACAGAAAACAAATTGCGTGGGACAATGTGTAATGTTATGCACAAATGTAGTACAATATACGAAACCTTCTAACGGCCGAATATGATAATGTTTCCAAGAATAGAAAAAATAGAAACCAACGAGTGCTGGTTTTGTATAAATTTATACGCGTGTACTTTATTACAATGGACTATTTAATAGGAAATTGTAATTTAGTTTGAAAACATTAGAGACAGTGTAATTCGAATCAGTAGTACAACGTCTATTTCTATTGGTTCCAGATTAAATATCATAACAAATATACTTATGCTGTACAATGTATATCATTCGATATCAGAAAGTTAGATCTTTTTTAGCACAACTCGTATATTTGAACGCCCTGATGCTTTCATTAAAGATATCATTAATTTGCTTGGCACTTGCCTTCTAGAAATCAAGAGTAAGAATTTAAAAGGAGCTGATTGAAGGAGATTTGCATATTAATAGACGTGGAAGTGACTTAAGACTTAAATTTCCTGAGGATTTTATTGAAGATGTTGACACTTGATAAAAGCTTTTCTTATTGTCAAATTGGTACTTTCCAGAAGAATACCAACGGTCATAGTGCATGATAGCTATGTTCTGATTCATTAAAATTATTTTAAAGTATATTACCAAGTGAAATCCTCAATATGTCGCGATATGCCAGAATGAAACTACTTCAGACGTACACCTTGAACAAATTCAAGAAGACGTTACAAGATAAGGTAATATGTTTTCATTATTTCAATTATTTTAATGTGAAGCTTTCAAGTGCTTCGGTGTACTTGCCACACTAATGAAGCCAAAAAGTCAGCAGATTTCTAAACGTTATGTTTTTTCACACAGTTGTTATAATTGACAAAATACTGTATTAATATAGCGGAAACACTATTTATTCTGCTACCTGCACTGGGCGAATGGTGCATTCAGAGTTAACCTAAAGAAAAGTTAAAAAGACACGTTGCTTGTTTGCTAGGCGGGGTCATTTCACATATTCACCATATTATGCCAAGATGTAAAATTGGACTTAAATAACACACAAGGGTTTGGTTTGTTTGGAAGGTAGGTTGTATCTGGTCCATGGCCTCAGAGTTTGAAAAATTAGATTGTCAAGTGGTTAAAACTGTCTTCGTTGGGCAATGACCATTGTCTCAAGAATAATTGACAATGAAGAACTTAAGAATCTTCCTATGTAAATTTGTGTCACGTAAAGCAAATCATTTCTGGTTTGTTGTGTATCTTGATCCTTTCAGAGCTTTGCACACAAAAGAACTGTTCTAAGAAACTTTTCGCCATAATGTGTCACATGTTTGTTATTAATAGACTCGGAGAAATGTTTTGTATGCGTAAAAGGGAAGCGAGATATTGCTAGACGGAAATTAACAATGTGCGAATTACAATGGGTTAACGTGGATTAATACAACGTAGGAAGTATTAACCCCCTGACATTTCGCACAAGTCCTGCGGGAAATCAAAATCAATTCTCGCATATTCGAGACTCCATGATTTTCTTTAACCAGCAAGGGATGTTTCTGATGTGATAAATCTTTTTTGAATGAGACTGCTTTTTTTTCTCTCAGAATATAGATTCATTTCAATCGCCCGACAGGCTGCTAGGACTGTGTACAGACAGAAAATTTCTACATTTTAGCATTGCAGTTCAGCATGCCAGCACAAAACCTGGACATAAAATGACGTTTACAGTAAACAACTTACATTTCGTTCTTGATTATTTGAAAATGTTAAAATTACTTAGCTGTTCAATAACACACATCAGACAAAATTCTAATCAGGAAACCATTTGTCTTACGTCGAAACGAAGTCAGTAAATCAGTCAGTTTAATTGTTATTTTTGAAAATGAAGGAAGACAGTTACAAAAATAAAGATTTAATATGTCAGTAGCAAATGTATTCCTGTCCAAGTTAATTACTCCTTTGTGGAGACAATTGTTTTACAATTGTTGTGTAACTCACTTGTTAAATGTAGCTTCTGATTCATTAAGTGCAACCTTCATATTCTCATTACATCATTTGTTACTCATTAACACAACATTATTTAACAACACTGACGTTAGTGTTTCGTGATGAAGATAAATATCAAAAGTCGTACAGTCAGATCCAGGCATACCAAATGGGCTAAGTGACAATTATGTATCCCCACATGAAAAACTATGACATTTGGAATTTTAGCCTTAATGGCAGATGGCCCCTCCTTCATTAGATAAGTTTATGTTGTTGACTCAGATTTACAAGTGTGTAAATGTTCACTTTATTGGCATGTCCTGAATCTGAAAAACAGAACGTGTATTGTGAGTCCGGATTTCGGAAGCGAAACGAAAACGTATAACATTCATCATTTTCCGAAATCCTTAGTAATAGTGTTTCACCCTCCACGATGTTTCCAATCTCTGATTATCTTCCTATGCATCAGTTTTATTGAAACCATCACAGGTAATTCGGCCTACTCAGGACTAAACCATTAGACATTAACACATCTGACGGAAAACTCAGTAGCACTGGAGACAGGTTTGCTGATAAAATAAAGATTGTCAGCTCGTTTTCACAAACTTTAACACACATCCCTTATTGCACACATGCGTTAAGTTCCAAGAAATTGATGCGTTAAGGTTTATGTGCTGTTATTCCCTAATACTGATCTGGTAGTGTTGGGGGATAACTGCACATAACGCTACCCTAACGCTACTCCTAAAACATCAATTTCTTGGAACTTAACGCACGTGTGCATTAAGGGATGTGCGCTAAAGTTTATGAAAAGGCGCTGTTAGACTGCTGTTGTTTACTCTGAATTGTTTAGCAGTAGAACGAAGAAAAACATCAGTAATGTTTGTTACACAATGTTATTTTCAGTTTTGTATTTCGTCAGAATTTAAACTGTTCACTCAATAAGCACAACGTAAATTTCCACTGTTTCTAAACGAAACTGAAGTGCCAATATTGGACGTTTCATCCCATTGGTTTATTTCTATTCGTGGCAATGTTTCACTACGGCCATAAAGTATCTGATCCGTTACTGTGCTGACAGGTTGATTGTCGATGCGAAAAATGATACTTTACAGTCATCAGTGGTCAAGTTGAGTTGTTAATAAGTCCATAGCAATAGACAAACTGACCGCACAATTACTTTCTTTAAATACCCTTGCAATAGTTGTCACTGCATATAAACATATTTTGTTACTGTATACAATCGATAAACCAGGTGTAATTGATACTTTGTGGGTAGTAATTAATGACACAAAACGAATTATTACGTAACCAAGCAGGCTTCGGATGATAATTTAGTTACAGTAAGTGCAGTCCAAGGCTAATGTATAGCAGTGTGTGCTTGTAGTTCAATACTTTAAGCCTGCAGGTGCGTAAGCACTCAGAGAATACCATCTGCAATTTACTGTCGTTTAATGGTATGTCACAATGCACCAATAATATGGGGTCATTTTAAATGGTTCTCATTACTGCAAAGGGCGTATTAATACACACGCCTCCAGTTTGAAGAAATGCGAAGAAAGCTGCGTTAAAAGCTGGCTTAACAAGTGTGACTCGCACCAAAAGGAGAAATCTCATTAAGGTATTTGCGTGCATGCTTTTGCGAACAGGATCGACATAAACCTACATATTGTCCATGAGACATTGCAATATATTACGCATCCCGGGGGTCCTACACTCCACACAGCAGCCTGTTGCTGGTTGCCAGTCTGGTGTTGGTTTCCATTGTGGTGGAAACTATCTAGGACGTGTTGCAGATAGGTCTTCTGAAAAAACGGCAGTTTCTATCATTGCAACCTCTAGGAAGTATGTAATTGGAGTCAAGCACCTCGGTAAATTGAAGATTTGGTAATGGGAGGCAGAAACGGAATGAGGCAGCAGAAACCCAATTAAACACAATTAGGTCTCAATTGGATCAAAGTGAGAACATCAGTCCGTCATATGACACCTACCAATGGTGTGTTCTTTGGATATAATGAGTATTGGGAATTCAATGTAACACCGAGTTATGACAAGAAGTGGTAAACAATTTTCATACGACGATGAGATCAAGTGTGTTGCGGACTCGCGTTGCAGACACAGTTTCGGGACGAAATTTCGGATTGTACCCGCTTTTCGCCAACAATAAACAAAATGCTTCAGCAAACAAGAATTAAAATTCTGAGGAGAAAATATGCTCTACAAAGACAGGTGAACAACACTGAATGGGTAACAACACTTCATTTGTATTTAATACCATATTTTACTTAATTTTCTTTCTTAGCTCACTGTGTCATTTACGTTATTGTTTACTTTATTTTGTTTAAAATAGCATATGTGACTAAATACATATACGTGTACAACAAATACGACAGACTAAATATTGACTGATGATATACCTGGTTTCAATGATAACTATACCACGTAAAAGGACTATTAATGTCAAATTATCATGCTATTTTGAATATGAACACAGGATTGGCTCATTGTGAACGTGACTAAACTGAAAATGTAATTCTGTCTGTGGGGTATTATTCAATGTACTCTCTCAACCGTACCAGTTTAATGACATGTTCGTTTTAAGTAAAATTAATATCAATGGTGCAATATATCGAGACATGTGGGCCTCTTTGCAATAAAATAGAGGAGAGTTTCATTGAACTCTATCTGTAATTTGAAGTCACGATATCTGAAGCTAACGTTAAGGACGAAAACCTGGGAACAGCAGTATTTAATGCTAACTTTTATTGAGGAAATGGGAGCGCCTAGAATTATTTTGTGGGTCAAAGGTTCCTAAATTTTAAAACAAATCTTGAGCTGTTGTATTTTTATTCATGTCACCATTTGTGTTTCGTGTTTACGTAGTGCACCCTCATTTGTATGTGATGCCATCCACTTTATGCTTATGCAGGTATCCATTCAATAATTGTAAGGAGACAGTCTTCTGGCCAGGTATCGAAGGATAGACATCTATCATTATTTGACCATAAACACGTGTCATTGGAATACAACAGTCAGGACATAGCAAATTAAAATATGTGACAAAATTTAGTCAATGTTGTAATAACTGCTTTCACTGAGTGATCATTACACTGTCGAGTAGCATCAATCGGTGGTGAGGCGGAGTGAATGCACAGAGCAAGCGAAAGCTTAACATTAGTTCCATAA
>JBCAUI010531695.1:0-24003 GCA_038406195.1 Haplosyllis anthogorgicola | reverse complement strand
ACATGGGGGGGGGTCTGTTCCCGAGATACAAACCAAACTGCCTGCAATCTTCGTCCGTGTGTCTAAGCCGGGTCCCTGCGGGCCCGGCTTAATAAAAATTATCTGACAATATAGATGGAACATCAGGTTTTTAACCAGCACTCATCCGTTTCTGCAAAAAATATTTATTATTCCCACATTCGTAAATTTAAAACGTTTACGATATAGTAAACATGTTGAAAGTAAGACGAAAATAATTGTTTAATCCAATCGACGCAAAACTACAGACAAGAAGCGAACAAATGCAAGATGTAGAATTTGCTATGAAACAGATTTCGCTGTCTTATTTCAGCAGGAAGGGTACAAGGTATAGGTGGGTGTTTTATCTCGTAACGTCAGTCAAAATGGGAATTCTCAGATATTGTATGCTTACCTGCAGCTAAATATGCCCAATCCTTAAAGCTGGGAAGTAGGAGGTTTTTCGAAGATTTGATCTGATGACGCTCAAACATGACAAACAATGTGTGATTACTGGTGATCAAATCAATAATAATATGGGTTTTTTTTAAAAGCCATACCGGTAAACAGGGAAAATATTACAATATGACATTTACTGAACATTTATGAAACTATTGCTTTTATGAATGGCAATTATTATTTGAAAATACGAGCCTGTGAACAAACAATAATACAGGGTGACATAACGAGTACCTAAACAGGCTAACGAGGATACTGTATTTTGCGACGTAGAATGGGTAGCAAGTATAATGAAATGTTTCTGTCAGGATAAAGGAGGGCAAAACGTTTGTTCGGTAGCAGTTCGAATGTAACTATAGCTGAATGTACTGAAAATGGAAAGACAAGCCAGTCCTTTGCTTCACCCGATATGGATTTACTGACTAGCTGGCACTAAATAGTCTGGAACAACTTAAAATAGCTACACATTCTTTTATGCAAAGTCCTTGATTTTCTCAGTACTACAGAGGCAGTGTATTTTTTCTGCCATCATTTTGTGGTAAAATTGTGATCTGTTGACTGAAGCGCAAAGTATCGTTGAAAAGTTGCACCTGGAGTATTTTTTCCTGGGAACCTGGGGTCTGGGGGTTGGACTCCCTTGGAATTGAAGGGTTGGTATCCCTGTGTGTTTTGGTAGATCTTATCAGTGATTATACAGGCAATCCGGGTCACGATGGATCTACAATGTGTTACACTGATGTTGTCAGCTCCAATGGCTCGGCACTTTTGATGTTTTACATTCACCCAATTCAGTGTGAAAAAATCCGAAAGCAGCACGGTAAACTCACCGTTGTTAATTTCAAATTCACAATTTGAAATCTATCTATTGTACTTAAATTACTGTCTTAAATTCCCATTACACTTCCTTTGGAATTGCCTGTATGCAAAAAGTACAGGAAAACGAAGATGATCTTTTGCACGGAGGGAGATTTGACCTTTACAACGTGTTTACGAGCTAGTATACAGGAACATTAGAATGTTGCTCAGTGTAATTGTTAGGTTCTTATCCTTATCTTTGTTGTCTTTTCTAAATTGCTGCTGTAACATGATGGAACATTTTTTCTACAGTGTGGTAGGTATGCAAATCAAACCCAGGTGAAATTTAGCCATTCATGGGGAAAGATTAGCAAATGCGCTTTCTTGTTCTTTGTGACGGCCTTCACATGGTCCCAATTTTGCAGGTAATGGGCCTCAAAAGTCAGGCCAAGACCAAGGTGAAGTTGATGGATCTATTGCAACTGCTTGTCTGTCTAGCAAAACAGAACTTTTTCCATTTATAATAAAGATAGGTGGAGATAATGTAATTTTAAATTGTTCGAAACCATATCTGTCAGTAACCGTGTACAAAAAGTACAAAAGGGTTTCTTTGTGTCTACCTGTGGTAATAACCTCAGTAGATTTTCGAAATTCTTGCATCATGCTCAGGTAAATAGGTGTTGAAGGATGAACTTTCTTACGTTTCATAACTTGCGCACAAAACTATAAAGTTTACTATATGTTCAGATGGTTTTTTGAAGAATTGTTTCTGAGCACAGCTAGATCCCATTCATCCCGAAAAGAAAAAGTTCACGCTCCAGATTAAATTTAATCTCCGGAAGCAGATTTTCTCTAGTATGAACTTTTAATAACATAATTGGTTCATGTTCTTTTAAATTATAAACGCCTAGACTGACACACAAACACATCTAGATCTATATGCAGACGGATACTACTGCAACGTTGCACATGTAGATTAATTTATATTTTTGACATTTGCTTAAGAAAGGCCGATAACCCTTGAATAAAAACCCAACCATTCATTCTATAATAATAGTTTGAACCAAAATCTTTCAGAATGAAATTGGTAAACAGGAGACGTAAAGTAAAATGTATTCTCACGCCAAAATTTATGACTGCCCATATTTCATAATCGTAATTTACCTGGAGCAAGCAGTTCTCGTGTCGGAAAGTTTACCTGAAAGCATTCGTTTCTGTCGGTTCTCCAAAATGGTTTGTGTTTAAATGTAACAATTTGTTCCAGGTTGCGATGACGTATTGTCAGAAGAATATATTGTTTTTAAAAAATTGGGTAAATTCTTTTTGAAGTAAGGATATATTATCTCTTTGAATTTTACATCAGAAAAGACGTTTTCCGTCAGATGAATGATTAGTGAGGTGGTCTTGATACGCGTCGATAATGCACATTTAGAAATTAAATTTTGAAGTTTCATAATGTTTTTTTTTTCTTGATACATACCTGGATGTATTATTTGTTCAATATACGGTAATCATTGACACAAAGCGACACAGATGTTTACAAAACCTTGAAGGGAGGAAGAGATGAAACCCCAGGGATTGATACATTAGTCTCAGTGTTGAAATCTTGCTTATTTTTCTCAGGCAATACATGCTCAAATATCAGTAAATGACTGAAAATTGAGCAAATTTTTATCGAAGCATGTCAGGAAACAACTGTTGGAACTCTTTAGGGGAGTGTAATGGTAGTCACACAGTGTAACAGGTCCGGAGCAGGTCAGGTCTTTGATGCAGCAGGAAGCTCACTGCAGTTGGGTGACATTTCTGCCAGAAGAAGATGCAGGGTTCACATCTGGTGCTATGTAGGGGTCTCACGGGTAACACGGGCGCCCCTCGGGTCGGGCAGTGAAGGCAACACCCGAGATGTCAAATTGTGACCCGACTCCCGAGCCATTTCACATTGTGCAATATTTAAAAAAATAAATACAATGTTTTCCTTGAATTTTTGTCAATGTGCATGAGCTTTAGACTAAATTTCTCTAATAAAATTACAAAGTTTGCATACCTCATAAAATTCAACAAAAATAACTTCTTAAATTAATTTCTAAATATAATTCTGTGCAGTGTAACTGAAAAACATTAACTTCCAAGTGCTGACTTCCATCATAATTTTGCACATCCCAAGGTATCCTTGGGTTCGGGTCATCGGGTCGAGTACAGGCTCTCGGGTACCCGGGATAGCAAATTGTGACCCGTGAGACCCCTAGTGCTATGTGTAATGCAGGATCTCCCTTCTGTGACCTGGGACCTCTGACCTACATTTTGGCATGAGGCAGGTTAAATTTTTAATTGTGATGACAACGAGTAAAACCAGCTAAATATTTCAACAAATGTTAAGAAAACTGCCATGCATTGGCCACATTGAGTCTCTTTCTTAAAGGTTAGAATCCAAAATAAAAGAAAGAAAACGCCTTGAAAACTATTTTGATTAAGAAACATTTCAAACCAGACTTGGCATCGCATGAGTACTTGATATTGGATTGATCTTTAAAAAGCGACAAATTGTTATTTAGTTCAGAAAGAGTTAATAAACTGAAATACGGGGCGAAGCGTATACAAGGCACAAACACATTGCGTATCTATGGTACGCAACAAGCCTAGCTAGATTTTGAAACAAGAACTTTTGGCAGAATCAGAAGTGATGGTGTTGAATGTCAATAATTGATGTATTGTTCCTTCTGAATGTAAGAGACAGTGGACGATTCCTGTTGATGAGGAGAGAATACAGCTGAGACCTGTCCAGTGTCATCCTCGGGCCTTTACTGAGTGTTTAATCCCTGAGGAGCTATTAAGCCTCTTATTTGCATGTCTTTATGAATACATGGCCCTGTCTTAAGGCAGTATTGAATAGGTGCATTGGAACGCATGGAATGTATGGTGCAATTTTGAGTGAGATTAGTTATTTGAGTATTTCAGTCAACAAGTCAAATGTGTAATTTTGAAAGGAAGATAAAACACTCGCACATCACATTCAAACGCAGAGAATGTTTCATTTTGGACAACCTGATTGGCGAGGTAGTGTCTTTCACGCATATACTTCTGTAAAATTTCTTCAAAAATAAATGTTTACAATATTGAATTAAAGTATTAATAATTATACATGATGATCCAGATAGAAACAAATACAACAGAACTAAATGCCGGTTCCTAGTCCGAGTTCATACATTACACACTGCCACGGCAGCTACACAGTCCAGGTTATAATATGATCCACAAGTGATCCCTTTATGATGAGACTGCTTCTCCCTGGGGAAGTGTACATGCTTCCAAGGTGTTTCAGGCAACCTGCTGACAGAAAGGTTCAGAAGGAACTGCAGCTGCAGACAGGGAGATAGTCCTGTGCTGGTTATGTATACATCTATTTGGCTAAATGCACTTAAATGCGATGAATTAGATATGAATGAGAGATAAATTTGTAATAGTAATGGCCAGGGAAAATATTGACTCGAACATGTAAAGAATCATAAAAGTACAGCGAGAAATGAAATTTATACAACGAAAGTAAACGACAAGAATGTAATAACGTACATTTTGCACCTCAAACAAAATTATGAGAGATCAGAAATCACTTCTCCACCCCAATGTTTATTTTCACCAATTTTTCCCCTGCTTTTCGCTTTCTCCTCTGAGAAATTCCAAGTTACCCTTTTGGGTTACATATGAGCAAAAATAAAAGTCATTAACAAAACATAACATGACGGATATAAGGGGGAAGGTCAGCAGAATGGTACATATGTGATATTTGTATTGTTTCCCATATGAACTGGTGACAGCAATGTATCTTACAATCCCAAAGGTGCATACATGCATTCACATGCATACAGACTTATGACCTTTCATAAACTTCAAATGTTTGTCCCTTGTATCTCCATATCTGACAAAATTCACGATAATTAACCTTAATGTAATACATAAATGAAACCACCGTAATTTATGGCAGTTGTATGTTTTCCCGTGTGTACAGGCTAAAAATTGTTTGTTCGTAGACGAGAAAAATCAAATGTGGAGATTGGCTTCTTCATTTGAATTTTAATTGAATTTTGCAATTGGTGTAATAAAAGTTTAGCAATAAACTGAATTGGTTTGTTTCCAATGTTTTGTTAATGTGTTGATTTTGTAAATCAAACTTGATGTATTGAGTGATTTTTTGATTTAAAGAGATATTGGGGAATAAAATGTAAAAATGTCTTCTTCCAAGTGGAAGTTATCGGAATAAGATGTGTGACCAACGTCTGAATCATCCATTGTCTAGTAATTTTGCATGTCAGGGTAAAATTTTGAAACGAAATTAAATTGTCACCACTGTTGATTCAGGTTGCGCTATTGTTTGACTCACATTTGATTCATTGCTTTTCATGTCAGGGTCATATTTGAACATTAAAATTTGGCCCTGGTCAATTTTGATAAAGTCTTGTCGGAGAAATTTTGATATCCTAATCTTGGAAATTAGATCAGAAATTAAGGTCACTGGGGATCCATCCATATTCGGTAAATTGACAACAAGTTTGGATAAAGATTTCACATTAAATGATAATTGTCTTTACGTTTAGACACCCGGTGGACGGAACATTCGTAATATGAGATAATGAGACAAGAGGGCGACTTGTCGCAACAATCCTAGGATTTTCTATTGTGCCAGTATACGTAGCTTAACTAAAGACACCGCATACGCTGTGACAGTTATACAAGTATTTTTCTACGATACGAATAATAAATAATAATAATAATCTCGAATATTCATGTCAATTTGCCAAGCAACTAATTTACAATGGCTTTAAAAATGGTATTTTTATTCCTCTGCTGATAAATAACTAAAAAATTAAAAGATGATCAGAAACAGGTGTGTAATTTAAAGAAGAAAGAAACGAAAGCGAAAATGGGAAAAAAAGTAATGAAGAGAATAAATGAAAACGAGAAAGGAAAAAAATGTTTAATGTTTAGCTGTCTCATCATTTGGAATAAAGAATGTATTTCATCGTCTGAGTACAGCGGCAGCATGAAATGAGTGACCACAGAACAGATGATGATTGCGATCATTTAGTGAATGATGCCTTCTGTTGGATGCGATGTCCAGAATGGTGGGTTGAACCGTAACATGGATCCTGAGCAGGAAATAAATGGCCACTGATCACGATCACAGGATGAGTCTGTTGAGAGAGATGTGTCCGGAATGATGGGTTTTGGGATGAGACAGTTCGAAAGACCTCAAATTTCGCTCAGAAAACGCAAATAGACAGAAACATTAAACTGCAAAATGACAATCAATATAAAAGAAATTAGATAACGCTATTAAATTGATTCTTGAGTTGACCATGTTCTATTTATTTACTGCATTGTAAGAATTGCTTTCTAACAGTGAAATACAAATAGGAGTTTTCTTTCATTTCATTTTCATTTCAATAGACTTTTTTTCGAAAATAGACTTTTCAATTTAAGAAAGGATTAAATGTATTAAATATAGACTAAATAGATTAAATATATATTTATTCAATATGAATCAGCTTTCTAGACCGTCTAGTCAGTTTGATATTACGCAAAACACAAAAATGCATGTTGCCGACAACAGGATTTACCATCAGTTGTCTGCCTGATTTGTTATCAAGCTTTGCTTATCGGTTTAACATAGTGAAATGGAAACGATCAGGTGGTTGCACCTTTCACCACGAAACCATGAAATGACCTAAATTTTATTAATGTAATCAACATATCTTGATGTATGTAAAGCCAGATAAAGACAATCTGGAATAGAATTCATGGCAAAGATTAATTCAGTATGAATCAGCTAATTCATCTCCAGTAGCTTGTACGAAAATGTCTATTTTTAAGGCAATTCTAGAGCAAATGTTGCTGCTATTTGCCTTCTTCTCGTACTCTTCAACCGAGACCTTTGCTTTTGTGTACGAAGTCCTTTAATTTCTCATCGTCACAGACTTTATTGTGCACTTCAACAATTACCAATGTTTTCAACAGACGATTTTGCTCGATTAACGAGACATTGTTGTTCCACATCGCAAAAGACGAATTCATTAAAACACCAGTAAGTGCGCATCGTTGATATTTTACAGTCCTACATCAAAGAATGAGGTGCCCCTCCCACTCGGCTTTGACACCTGTTCAATACAAATACTGATTGATTTTCAAGTGATCGGTACATCGTAAAATGATCATTGCGATTCTGTGAGCTGAACCTCAGTATCAAAGCAAATCCCCATGGGGGTCCGTATGAAATTGAAAAAAGAGCAGGTGTCGGTGGTGCAATAAGCGAATGAGTGACAGCTGTCATTGGGAGGAGTTTGCTGTTTTTAATAGGTCTTTTTGTTCTTCTGTTAGAGATGCTGCTGATGTTTATTTTACAACATGCTGCAAAATGGTTCCAATTTTTAGCATTTATAAATTGTTCGTTTCTGGTGTTTTGTATGTATTGTTTGACGAAGCCAAGTTGGAGTACGAAACGTATATTTGAATAGACATTATTTTCAGGATGTGCAGTGAAGTAAGATAAAGTGAATGTTAGATTGCTGAAGCAGGTTGTTGATGGATTAAAGCCCAAAGCATCACTTAATTATGAAAATTATTATGTAATTGAATACGGGGAATAGGCTTTCAATGTAATTAATTAAATTTCACTATTGATGTAATTAAACTGATACTGCATCAGAAGAGAGCAGTATATAATTATACACTTTTTAAGGTTTGGTAAATTCAATTTAGAAAAGTTCATTTTATTGTGACAAGGATGTGTGGGACATTTGCAGAAATCTTAAAAAAAAGTCCGATAGGTTCGAAGACAGAATCAGCTCTGACAATTAATTGACGTAACAGTGTTAACTTTAAAATGTCGAGTACAAAATTAAACTTAATATTACGGGACTACTTACTAGCCGACAAATGTCACTTGCATTTAGTTTCTGTAAGTGCAGCTAACGAAACACACGTACCCTGGTCCAGTTCATTTGTAAAAACTTAGGAAGCACAAAGCCGACATGGAAACCAGAAATTGACCCTCCTCGCGTTATCACCGATCAAGCTGAATTTCATCAGTCAGAAAATTAGCAATTAAGTTATTATGTCACGGCCTGTCAAGTCAACATACAATGTGCCTTATCTGCCCGTGACCTGGTCAATTCCCATTACACACTGTTTATTATTCTATGGTCAGTGGTCATAATGAAATGTTTATTTGTCGGAATAAATTGAAATTTATGTTAGCCTAGAGGGGACCTGTTGACAAGAGACAATTTGGAGATTCTGTTGTTTATAAACTTTATTGTAAATTTGACAGTGGGAATGGAGGACATGGTTTTAGGCTATTAATTTCTTGAATTAGATTTATGTATAAATTTATACAGTTGCGATATAGAAGGAATGTGACATCGTTTCCGCTCAGATAATTTTAATTGTTTGATCTGTAATTGTGAGTACTTATACTTTTGTGCACGTACAGAATTCTTGAATAAATAATGAAATGGCGGAGATCAAACCAATTTTCTCATTGTGTTTTATTCTGTTGGTTGCAAATCTTTTTAATTTAATACAAAACCTGTCAACTGATGTCATTATAAAATTATAATAAAGTTTCAAAATCTGTCATTAAAAAGTCAGGGTACTGGGCAAAACAAATACAAAGTACCAAAGAGTGCTCATCACAATAAAGCCATGAAATTATCGGACACATATCATTTGCAACATTGGCTGTAAACAAACAAAGCAGATTCTGGAGAGGGCAACAAAACCTGTAGTAAAAATGATAATTTTATGCAATGAAAAAGTGGAAACAAAATGCCATGTTTCATTGGAATGCACCTGATATACATATTTCAATATTAGCTAAGATGATAGTCTTTCGGGATCCTTTTGACACCAGGTGGGTGATGATAAAGGATCCTTTTGTTTTATCCGCATAACTGGGGAAAAAAGGATAAGCTGATATTCAGTACCTGGGATAAAGAGTAGAAGAGTCGTGTTAAATTGTGATCATATCGTCAACCAAGCTCGAAAAAAGGCACTGCATCTAAGTCTTTCTGCTGATGTCTACTTACATATTTAAAGGTAGAATGAGGAAAAATTTTAGTTGGAGGTATCCCTTCCCCTTGCCCCGCCCGGAAATCTTGGATATGGGCTATGTAAAGACTTGTAGGTAACTCTTGGCACTTCCTCTCACATTTTCTGCCAGACAACCCCCTTCCTTCCCACCTTTGCACAACTTGATAAATATTAATTTCATAATCCAATTTTCTGTTTAGTTCTTCCGTATCGTATGTGCCTTTCCGAAAATTGTGACAAGTTGGAAACTGTAGGTTAGATTTTTACTTGTAGCTTCGCATCATTACAAAACTACAAAAGAAAAATCCACAACCTTTTTTCTGACAACTATTATGGAAGAATATTGGCTCAAGTGCAGGTCAAATACGACATCTTTTAACTTCTGCAACATTACATAAAGACCGAAGTCAATGTTTTCCGGTCTAGAATCAACTTTCATCTTTCGTGTAATCCAGTGTTTCATTGAATAATGTACATACTCATGTAAAAAAGAAGAATGTGTATTTATTTTACATGTGCGTAAGTTTCTGTATCACATACCATGCACCGAGTGTAATGTGTAAAGGTGGGGAATTTTATGTAGACTAGGTATAATAATAATAAAAGACCCTGTGTGAAGAAATTGACCAACTGCAAGTTTAAACGATACATGTACATTATATCATTCCGAAAAGCTGTCAAGGTATAACAATCAGTGAAAATGTGAAGGGTAGACCTTGTTTTGTTCAAAATTTGCACAAATCGGGTATCGTTTCAAGTGAAAGGGACTAAACTTGCACGGAACAATGTGTCTTGGCTCATTGGTAGCATTGGTCCATCCGTTCGTCCGTTCGTCGTGTATCGTTATTAATGTTGCATGGACCGAACGAACTCTTTCGTGTGCAGAACAGAACTTGATGTTCGTGAACAAAATAGGCTATCTTGATTTAAGAGTATCTATTGCTACTCATTGCTTTCATCATTTGACATTAATATCTTGTAACAACAACGTAGCAAAATAATAGATGGAACATTTAACATTTGCCCATTTTATGATGATACAGGATCACATAATATTTCATGGTTGTTCAAGCTATGAAAATCGGTACTTGCTTGGAAGAAGCACGACTATTAAATTCTTCCAGGTTTACAATGTGGAAAGGAAAAGATGTTGAAAAGAAAGAAGAGGATCTTGTGCAAGCAGCATAGGTAGGGGTAAGGTTAGGTTAGATCACCCTCCTCTTCACAACAAAGCTAACATTATATATTGTCATTGACTTAGATACACCTGATGTTTACTTTAAATAAATACAGGTGAGGTAACAAAAGTTGAAAGAATTCAACATGTGCTTTGTGAGAGATTTCAAGAGATTTGTACCGAGTTTAACTGTATAAAAACACTTGTATGTGTCTGACAGTGAAACGAAAACCAGGGGAGTTTTATTATGTGATGATATTTCCTATTCGAGGAAGAAAGAGATTGTGCGTACCTTTTAATGTATGGAATCAATTTTAAACAGACTTTGGTATGGCTTCAATTAATTGTTACCTGTTGGTAATGAGCCGATGAAACATTGTCTCCATAGAACTAAGAACAAAGAAATATATTTAATTAGCAACGTACTTAACATTACGGTGCAGTTACCTCCAAAATAATTCGTTTAAGGAGTAAACATGTATTCATTTATAAAAATGATATCTGGAGGCATGTGCATATCATATTCATTTAGAACCCCAAAATAGCGTAAGACACCGACAAATCAAGAATGTCGGGATTTCTCTGCTTACGATGAAACTTAATTTAGTACTAACGTGACAATGTAACACTGGATAATTTTTTTGTAAAGCAATAAGTACATTACATATGTTATCAACAAAAGAGTGTTTAATGAAGTAGGTATCACATTTCTGTACAAGGCGAGTCTACTATGCATAAGGGAATGTCTGATTTATTTGTATTAAACGGAACACGATAGACAAGATGCCAATGTTATTGCCAACAAAGGGAACCCACAAACCTGTGGGTGAAAATGTGCACTATTAAAACAAAAATTCATGTTATGTGCAATGTTTATACAAAGAAACACCCAAAAATCCAATATCTGGAAAGACAATAGGGCTCTGTGCTTTTTTACTGGGGAAATTATATAAAAACTGGAAATGATTCAGAGATGTTGAACATATGCTGTCTTGCCCAAAAATCTGATCCCGATAGAAAAATCATGACTTCCCAGAAATGCCGAGAAATGACTTAGATTGAAACCTTTCGGATAGGTAAAAAGGTGACTTCTTAGATAACTAGTTTTGCAGTATCAAAAGATATCAAAGATGCCTGCTGGGGCGGAGTACTTGTACTATTCCAGCCAATGTGTACTTACGCAATGCACATTGCAACAGCAATTGTTGTTTCCCAGAATAACAAAATATCTGACCGTTTACAGGCCGAGTCGGAGATATATATTATAATCCAGACAGAAAACAAAAGGTCACAACAGGCTCGTCAAATCTTGAATGTCAAGGTCAAGGACATCAACTTTGTTGGGATAGGGGTCTCCATTACCAAAGTACTGTAAGACTTGCGTTGGAACGAAGTTTGATACAAAAACATATATGTTATTTTTATTTTGAATTTTCCTCACTCTTAAGCAGGAAATAAAACTTAAATTAGTTGAGACCACTTTGATAATGATAATTCTCTGTACAAATCGGTTGGGTGAGATTGTTTGGAGTAAGTTTTTGCATGAAGCATTTGTTCGACAGGCGTGGGATGTAAATCTGACTTTGTGCTTCATTTACTGTACGATGAGGTAACCACCAGGTTAAACATACATCAGTTTCTCAGGGAAAGTTTTAGTGCAAAGAAAACATACATTTGAACGTCTTTGTAATTTTAAAATCTCGTGTCTTGACTATATGGCATGTCTCTGGGTCATCTCTGAACAAATTTAGGTCACCCTGATGCTGGACTTAGCCATACTGCCATCCTACGATGGATTCCATGTATGCAAATGAGGTATTAAAAGTAATTCTTTTAAGCCTCGGGAAAAGTCCTCCCCGTCCCAAAGCGTATGGATTGACTAACACGAACGTAAATTGGCGAGTAAATTGTATTATTGAATGAAATGGAAACAAAGGAAATGCAAGAAGAACTAACATTTTAACGAGATAAACGCGACCTAGAAACGAATGCATGTAGATGTTCCCTCGCCCACATACATGCAGCATTTTCCACGGCATAAATGCATTGCATTTAGGATGCAATAATGTGCGTGTTGCGTGGTGTTTACACTGTGTTTAACACACATGATGTAATGTATACTCACTCAGATCAAACACAGCGCAGGGATTATCTACACATACAAATATTGGATCATCTGTTTATGATCTGCATTTACCAGATGGCTCATCTGCTGATCATCTGGATAGTGTGATTGTATTTAGGATGTAATGATTCGGTTAATTTATTGTTTTTTTCTGTTTACTAATTACGATTAGATTTGAAAACGTTTCTGCTCAAAACTTTAAAAAAGTTCATTGAACTTGGACCGAAAATGGCAAATCTTTTAATAAAATTGTACACATTTTCCCAGCCTAGTCAGGCCAAGTTTGTCGTGTACTTTGTACTCAAATTTCTTTAAAAGTTTTTGTCAGGCGAGAGATAACACTAATTCCCCGGTTAATCATGGTGCTTCTACATTCCTTTTGTGTTGTGTGAGCTTCTCGTGGTTAGATTACGATATCATTTCGCCCAGCAAGATACTTTTGAAACTGTTAATGAGAGCAACCAATCAGCAGCACAATCCCTTCAACAGAACAAACATTAAAGAGCCATCTGGATGACCAGACACTTTTAATGTTGTCTTATTACCTACATCAACTAGTAAATAATTTTATTAGCTTATCTACCTGGTTAAATGGTAAAGGTATCTGGATCGCGATGGAAAGATCAAATCCGTAGGGAGGGGGTTCAAAAACAGAAGCAATCTGTAAGTTTGTTTCTTTGATGATTTTATCACCAGAACACTATTAATTAATCGGGTTATCTTGATTAGTTCATTATCGGTTACTTACAAGGCTCATCATATTCAGTCGACAAGTCAATCATGATTGTATTTCGAGAAAAAAAGTTATGTCAGTTCGGTGTCTTTATTTCTCGAATTTTTTTTCGCGCGCGACATATGGCAACAACATCATTTCGAGAATGAAAAGGCAATCCAATTATTTGTATATTAGAACAGAAGTTGCTGCCTTTCTTCCTCGTGAAGAATCGGAATAACACGGCATGTTCGACACGCATGAATAAATACTAATTTTAAACTTAAAACGATGATGCAACCTGTTTGCTTATCAATCTATGGTAATTAAACAAGTTGTTATTATTCACATTTTATAGCAAAAAGTTGATTTCTAGCGCACATGTTACCACTAATTATATAAAGTCAACATGTAAATCCACAGGGAGCCATAATAGTATCTTCAAGGTAATCACTATTCTTTCATGCTTCTTCCCAATGCGTGCCACGGTAACTTATTGAATTATCGCGCAATTTTAATTATTCCCTCGAGCATTCTGCATTATGAATCGAACGTGTTCAAAGGAGCACGATTTGCGCCTGTTTTTTTTTTTACGAAGGATCATTTTTGCAATGGGCACCCTGGTAGATTTATACTGATATGATTAGTTTAACGTGTTGGTTATCTAATTAGTGTTGTCTGTTTTTCGGGTGTTCAAAGAAAAACATACGCGGTTGTCTTACATAAGAACTTTATTTACGGTTTGGATGATACTCACTTGTTACAAGCATAAACCTAAAGGCACGGGGTTTTTTTTTAGAAATTTGTCAAAAAACATTCCTTATAAAATCATACTCCGCACAAACAATTTTCACCGCACAACATGAACTGGAGATTTTAAAGCCCAATAGTTATCTTATTGCCCCAATTTTTGACCGCATTTGTAATATCGCACTGTGATATTTGTCATTTATATGTACAGGGTTTGAGCTGGAAAGTCATTTTGAAAACTATATTAAGGAATATTGACAAATTGTAACCGAGATTTATGAAGCGTTTGCTCGACCCACGTTCAGCCTTTATACCAAATGCAGAATGTTTTACTATCTCGTTTATATAGACAAGAGGATTCGGTTGTCGAGTAACTTTGAGTTGAAATGTGTAGGTTCGCATGTTGTAATTGTATACAAGGAAACTATGACCCAAAATGTAACTGCCGTTATTGCTTGCCTCGTATGCACTTGCATATGTACATATCTCCGATGTTGCCTAATCGTGAATATACACAGCAGCGGATCGAGAAATGTGTTCGTTGTGGGGAGGAGCAATGACTTGAGGTACTGATATCGCTACTGATACAGGGAAACGTTTCCTTAAGATGATTCTGTTTCGTGACGATAGAATGTTTCGTGTAGTCAACGAGTGAAAGTATGAACACACTGTGCACAGTTTGTTCCAGAGTCTCCAGAATTTCACCGCTTGCTTCCAATTCACCTGAGCACCGCAAAATAGCATTGACTTCTGTCCTTCCATAATGGATCAGGATTCTGTCCTAAAATAATGGATCAGCTTATAAAATTGCTTCTCCTGTTTTGCCCATATGAGAGAAAATCTCGGGTTCATAAAGCTAAAATTATCTAATAGACCTTAGTACTGGAGGAACAATTTTGATGGATATTGCTGCGAGGCCAGCGACAAATTATCTTCTTCGATCTATCGCTGGCAATGAAATTATTCTTGATCACAAGACCTGGCTTTGTAAGATGCATTGCAATGTACAGTATGATTTCAACTCATTTGGAGTAAGAATATATCCTTTGTATTAAAACAATTTAATTGTACCGGCTAATTCATTTGAAAAATATCGGAAGATGCATCTTTTTAAATCTTAATATTAACTGATAAATGTAATCTGTAGTAAAATAACGTAATTTAAGTGCGTAATGTACACGGTACCATATCCAATGCAATGCAAAGTTAGCTCTGACCTTAAAGTCAAATATTGACCTTAGTATTCTGTCTACTTTACCGTTTTTCTTTTTATTGTATATCACATTTTGACAGAGTATATGACATTTATATTGAGAACATTTGTAAATATTAGATGTACATCCAGTGTAAGACAAGGTATAATTTTGATTGAAGTAGAAATGCAGAGGCAAGAAACAAGCATCTCTCCGGTATAGTACATGACACAAATGGCACTTGATTTAATCTGGATTCCCCACAGAGGGCATCTGGATGTGCCTAACACTGGTAGGGATTAGACAAATGGATGGGTCCAGATAAAGTGTACATAAAATTATCCTCTATTTGGTAAACGTTTCGATTGAAACCTTTCATTGGGCTGGAGTGGAATAGAGGATGACGTTACAAAGTTGGAAGCTCAAAGTACGCGTCAGATAAAGAAGGGATTGCATGGTTGTAGAAGTTAATTTTGTTGGACTTTGTCACATTGCATGTACTAAGTATTAATTATTTTACCATGTTCGTATGAGTTGACTAAATAATAGAGGGAAAGAACGATCTTAATCCTCTTTACGTTGCAATCCTAAAGAGATACACATTATTGCATTACATAACCCGAAATTGAAATCCTCAAATACACATTGTTGGAACCCATTCAACGCAAAGAGTGGATGGGGCTTAAACTGGATTTGGTTTGATGGTCCGTGCCAAAGGGCAGCATTCTGGATAGATCAACAGCAATCTTTGCTCTATTCAGTCCATTTTCAGTGGATGCTTTGGCTCTGTTTGGCTGTTTGTGGTATTTGGCATAAATGGTCTCCTTGGGTTAATGTGGTTTCTTTGCATGAGGATAAAGTTTAATGTAACTGAATTTGGCTGACATTTTGTTACAAACTGCTTCTATCGAGTGTATTAAAATGACTTTCGCATCTGGCTCTTCTGCCTACAATGTTAAACGTAAATTATTTCTGATCCTTTCAAATCAAACGCCGTAGTTTACATGATTTATTTTTGACTACTTTCGCAAAAGGCAACAATAAAAGTGGATACATCCAGGCGTCACAAGTTTCGTTTAAAATTTTACCATCGGCTATTTGTCTTTAAAATATATTGAATGCATGTTCAAAATTGCAAACGTCTAGTTTGCAACAAACTTTCTTCACGAACAATCCCTCAATTTACAATATTTTGCTTTCGGGTTGCAACTCTTTGACACGGTCAATATCAAAGTCCACCGAAAGGTTTTCCTGCCCACTTTGCGATAGCCTAGCCACAAGTCAAAATATACAAAAATATACATCTGGGGGCCACTTATGAATAAATTGACTTTTTCATAAAAAGTGCCCTTGTCCCTTGACCAAAGCAAGACCCCTATTAATGGCAGTGCAAAATGTAGCCGTAGGCCCTTTTAATATGCAGGAGTATTTGTATGTGTACATTTAGATAAGGCTGGAAATATTTGACCCTCATGAAAGTAAAATGGTTGGAAGTGTAATGCCTAGGAAAACAAATAGGGACTGGTCCTTGCGATATTGGCAATAGTCTCTTCTTTGAACCTGCAGGATTTATGCCGTTTGTAGTTGTATTTTATCAAAAAGTGAACAAAAACTAAGCCCCATTGTTATTTCCGCAACATAGAACAGCACACGCTTAAAGCCATGCATGTCCATGTTAAACATGCATGCACATCAGTCCGTGATACAGGAAAGGACTTCACAAAGCCTCAGGATTCTGGATGAATGATTTATGTGTCCTGGGAGCCGCCTGGATCCTCGCACTCACGGACATTGCAGGATGACCAACACATGCTTTGTTATCAACAGCGCTCCATTCATCAAGGAAACTCAAAGAATAAGACAATAATGAATCATCTGGTTTCATACACGTTAATCGTTTTGGCTCATTTGGCATAATTGCCAAAGAGCCTATAGAATCATGAATTATCTGCCGTCCGTCGTCGTCGTCCGTTGTTGTCGTTGTTGTCGTCCATCATTGTTGTCTGTGCACAGCTACCCTGGCCACACTATTGATTATAGAGACTTGATATGTTACACACATATGCATCTGTTTCCTATCTCAAAGCCTATCAAAACTTATGTTGCTGTGACCTTTATTCTCAAATTGACAGCCATATTTGTATTTTTCTTTGACCCTTACTCCTGGGCATACAGTTAATGATACAGACTTCATACTTGGCAGTCTTATGCACCTACTTACCCTCTTTCTTTATGTAAAAAATTGTATTGGGGACAGCTATATTTCCAGTTTGGCAGACATACCGTAAATGTCCGAAATAAGCCGCATGCGGTAAGCACCAATTTTCAGGGGTGCGGCTTATTTACAAAATGTCTTTGACCAAATTGTAACGAGTCAGATTTATGATGTTAATTAATAAATTGCTGTTAAAAGCAGTGAAGTAGTTCCAGAACATTAAAAAGACAATCACTTTTAGCAAAAATACAACTAATAACAAAACATTTGCAAGTTACAATTTCAAAAAACTGCATAAATCTGTGCAAAATGTTCCATAAATCAGCTGAAAAAAGGGGGTGCGGCTTAACTAAGGCATGTGGCTTATTTCTGACTTTTACGGTATTTGTGTTTTTTCATAGATCATATATTTGAGATTCGATCTTTGACTCTTAATTTGCATCTATGTAATACTGTGCCTTATATTGTCTTAGATTATGATAATGCCAAATGAGCTTTGGTCCATCTGGGCGTATTATTTCCAAAATATCGTGACTGGTTTGGAGAATGCCGGACAAATTGTCGTAATGTGAATTTCAGATGAGGGAAATAGTAGTGAAGCTTGATAATACGGAGCATGATGATTTTAGTCATTATTTTCAATGTTATGAAGTACTGGTCGAGAGATTCAAGTTTTCTAACCGATATGGGGTTTTTGTTGGCAGCGGACAGTTGTAGTTTTGTTCGATGTAATAAGGTGGTTCTATTCAATGATTGGAAATGTTTTTCATCCTGCTCTCCGTTGTTCATTCATTGAACAAACATTTTACCATTGTACGAAGTTGGTTATTGCTGCGCTAATTAACTACAAATTAATTAGAATGTGTTAAAAATTCATTAACTATACATCCAAAAATGGATCTCGTTATTAAAGGATCCTCTTGACTAGTGACCACAGAAGGATCACTGCATTGCGATCTACACTGACCAGTTTAAATATTTATATCACCACCAATTATTATTGACTATTGATGTTCATTCATGCTTTGATTTCCCGCAATTAGATCAATAATTAATTAGAAGTTGTTCATCTTTGTGGGTTTTTCAAAAGAACAGATGAAAATGAGATTATCTATTGTAAACAAAGGCTCTGGAGTTTAATTTAGCATGTCGAATCGTTGATTATAGGTGCGAAAACTCTTCATTTCCGGAACAACATTTCAGCAATAATTGTTGAATACAGTTACATGGATCGAGCCGTCTAAAATTTGTATGATAATCGTATCAAAAGTAGTATCCCTGTCATGTAATAAGTAAAGCAAGAAAATAAGTCAATAAAGAAGCAAGGAAGAAAACAAAATTTATATTACCGATATGAGTATTGTATTGACAATGTAAAGGCATGAACTAAAATGTGTGACCAACTCTGCATGCCATGCTGCAGCAAAATGTTCAACACACGTCCAATTTACATCTTATCAGTTTGCTATTGCAGACAAACACCTAATGTATTTACATTTTTCTCGTAAGCTCTCCAAATTGCGATGCTTATGTAAAGACCACCTTTCCGTTCAACCGAAATATTTGTTGGCATAAGTCACTTGGCCTTATCTGTCAAATTTGAACATAATGGGACCTCCAACTTAAAATGGATTTTTATCAGTGGCGTTTAGTCATTCACAAATCTTATCCTTTAGTCCTTAGCTGTTGATAAATACCAATTTACCATGTACATCACCAAGATGATACATCTGGGTTTCAAGCATTGTACATGTGCGCAGACCCTGTCTGTCTGTCTGTGTGTCTCTCTCTGTCTCTCTCTCTCTGTCTCTCTGTCTCTGTCTCTGTGTCTGTGTGCATTTACCCTTTTACTTTTTCATGTAGTCTTGCAGACGCTTTTAGGACAAATACATATTCATTAATCAATTTAATGCTGTAAATGTGTGAACACAAATTTATTGGAGGCCAAATATTCGCACTGAAACGAAACCTCCAGTAAAGTGCACTCATATTTTACGGACAGCTGACAGCTATTAAATCACCATTAAGTCAAAAAGATAATAGTAACTTAATCATCGTATTTTGATATATGTTTTAACACACCATTGCACTCTGATAAATCTACAAGCTTTTATTGTAGAAAAATGTACAATAAATACGATAGGTTAGTGTGGCAATTCCGCTGTGTACATGTACTGAGATAAATCCGATGGTAATCTTTTACCTTGGATGTTTTTGTACAAAATGTATTGCAAAATGTCTTAATTTGAATGAATTATGATCAGTGGTATGCTTTGATGCTTTAAGTAATATGGTTCAATGTACATGTAACTGAGTGCAACATTTCGTAGAAGTTTTGCAACGATATCCAACCAATTAAATAAGAAGTGGACGGTATAAGTAAGACAAGTTGTAGCTTCTTCCTATGGTTTGTATGATAGGTACTTGAAAATAGAAATCATACTGCTCGTATTATGAAATTTATAGAGCGAAACAATGCTCCATAAATCCCATTCAGTAAACAGAACTATTCGGTTTTACGTTCCTGAAGTTACAGTCGTAATTAAGATAAGGTGATATCGGTTTTGAAAAATTCCTTTATTTGGTCCCTGAATCAGGATAAAAATTATGCAATAGTTATACAGATCCTTAACTGATAAAACAGAAGATCTCGCTGTTTGTAACCGCAGATAATCTACGTTATGTTGATGGTATTAAATCATTGAGTGGATTATAGGATAATGACATGTATTTAGGAGATTATTCTCTACATAGACTGATCCGATTGATTATATCACGATAAAAGTACAATAGGAAAAAAATAAATCATAGTATGGATATGATTTAAATTACATCTTTGATAAATGTTGGTAGGAAAGTTGCACGGTCACGTTTTATTTAACAGAAGAAATGTTACAAAGTGAATGCGCGATTTTATTTTGAAAATGCGTCATATAAGCCCTGTAGAATAAAGATGCAGAAATAAGCTATTCCGAAAGACGTGGCTGTATGAAAAGAATAAAACTTTTATAGAAACACAAAGCTGAAAATTTCATTTATTTTCTTTTGAAATAACAGTATAATAACTCGCGAACCTTGCGTTACGTTTCCGTGTGAAATCAAAGAAGGAACCAAAAAGTATTATAACAGAAAATTACAGTAACATGTATGCCCCTCTTTTACAAACATCTAATTGAAATATCAGAGGTTATCAGCGTTTCCAAAATTTTAGGTAAGAATTAATTCCATGTTTGTTCGGAAAAATAAGTCAAATTGGTATTTCAAGAGAGTACCTCTCATGAAACACATAACCCATGACTTTGTGTAGGCAATTGCAGCAGGTATTTCCTTGTGCTTCTTCCAAAGAAATTACTGTAGGACGGCGAGTTATTTTTTCACTGCGAAACCAACAGTCGCATTTTTTTAAAGATGAAAATTTAATTGAGCTAAGACTTGCTTTGGTTGTACACTACGGTTGAAGATGTACACCTGAAGTACTCGATTGTAGTAGTGTTGCTCTAATTGATTAGCTTCAGTGAAAGCTGCAATTGTCAGTCAGCCCTTCCAGCTCTTGTTATGGAAGTGAAAGGATGCTAAGCCTTTGTATTTACACGAGGATTTTCATTGTGTTGGTAATTTATTACCGGATTTTCACGTAAATAAGCCCTGCCCCCTATTTAGAAGCCCATGGGCTTATAGATGTGAAATAATTCATGTTTATAAACCCATGGGCTTATAACAAAATATTCCGAGTCACTGTGAAAATGTATAAATATGTGGTAAACAAGGAATCATTACCTTAAATAAAATACTTAAAACATTATTATCAACTTTAAGTTATGCATTTTGACACTTTAGATGAAGAAAAAATACATTTGTGAAATGTAGTTTGTTAAAATTTTAAGTATGCACTGTGGATATTGGCAGAAATTGGTTCAACACATTTGTGCACTTTCACACCCATAAACCTATGGGCTTGTATTCCGAGCTAAGTTTATATTGAAATTTTGACCTTTTCACACCTATAAGCCCAGGGCTTATTTACGTAAAAATCCGGTATGCACAGGGACTAGTGCTTTGATTGTAAAACACAAGTTACAAAGGGCTTATTGGGTGTTGTTGTTTTTGTTCCGTGTATATATGTAATGTAGTGAGCAAGGAGGTGAATTAGCAGAGCTGTAATACAGCTTGATATTGGAGCCGCTATATGTTAGGAAATTAAAATCCGATATAGCTGTAGTTAAATATCAGTGAACATACACGTTCTAGGTAAAGTAAAAAGCCTTTGTTTTGATGCATTTTCTTCAATCTAATAAAGGACCAAAGGACATGTATATTTTATAATTTCCAATTATCTTCAACCCGTTTCATGCTGTAATGTATGAATGCAAAAATGATGGTGTCCATCTTTTTTTCTCTTTCAGACGAGCATTTTTAAGCGAGCTATCTAAAAATAGTTGTATGCATTATATTGTAAAGCGTTCATGAATGGGAATTGCAAAGAATTAGCAGTATAGTATGTTAGGTGAATACAACAAATCTAAATTATCTAGATCTGTATGTGGGTAATGAAACTAAATCAGATAAGTTTATTGTTGCAGTTGTATGAGTACATGTAAGTCTTCAATATGAGTTATTTGTTGTACCTGTGTAACGTATTGTATTTTATGCCGCAATGTTGCGACATGAAAGAATCATATCAAAAGAGAATTTCCATCGAGGCAAGCTAAATTATAACTCTGTGTACACATGCAGCATTATAAAAGTATATCTACAACTGTTGCATATACATTAAGAACGTTGTGCCTTTAAAAAGTAGACAGTTAAAAGAGAACATGGTAAAATCTGCAGCTTTACACATTAAGTTTATCCATGCTTTAAAATGCCTATGGTAATGCAGCCGTATACATACATAATAATAAAAGGTGAAATTCATTTTGATGAAAAAAGCATATTGCTGTATTGACAGAACGTAAAAGCATTTTTACATGAAGCGCATTAGATAAACATCTGAAAACCTGCATCGTGTGCAAATATATACTACATAGAGGCATCGTATAGTTATCATTATTTAATTATTATTGACAAAATATGTAGATGTGAGAACAGATATGACGCCATCCAAACGTAAATATTAGTCTTATTGTGTTGGAATTAATGTTCCTGTATGTTCAGGTTTATAATATCAATGTAAACATGTGGCCATTGTGATAATTAGTCTCAATGATTTAAATATGTAAAATAAGGGATATTCACATCAGTCTATAGTTATGTTAATGTAGTGGCAGATGAACAAATCAATACGTTAGCATTCCATTCCAAGAAAAACAATGCGTTTTACGAAACGTATCCCTTAGAGCCTTTGATATTGAAACCCGAGGTTCACTGGAACTTACTCCATAAAAGCTGTCATTTAAAGAATGGAAACTTGGTTTACTAACCTAGTAAAAATGCGTATGACGCTGAACTGAAACTAACGATTTGGGAAAGGTACTCTGTACACTACAATGTGATTGAAGACAAGTGACAATTGAATAACTGTCACTCAAGGAACTTAACTAAAATTTAATCCTAGTGTCAATCAAAATTAATCAGCGCAAAGTATAAAAGTGAAAAAGTTACTTTTTGGAAATGACATCCAATTTCGTTACTGACCCAATTAATGGGACCCCCCCACCCCGCCAAAAAAATGCATAAAGCACTCACTTTCAGTTGATGGTGAACATAGGTTTGATATACAAGCCTGTTGTGCTGCTGCTATTGGTAATAATTAAATTATTGATGAGTTGTACTACGAGAACGAAATATAATAACTGTGGAGTAAGTAAAAAGTTGAAGCAAATAAACGTAAATCAAATCGGGAATAAAGATGAAATATTCAACAGGTTGACAGCACATACAACTTTGGTCCAAATTTTGCAGATATTGCAGATAGACATGCAATCCTTAATGTGAAGAGAACGTTTTACACATATTTGTACCATTCATAATTTTTCTTGTAAATGAACTGTCATTACATGCATGAGCTGACAGCCTAATTTTTGCACCTTGTCCGTCATGTGTTCAATGCACAATGAAAATATTAACTTGCCCTCTTCAACATTATGAACTGCCAACGGCCACCAGGCAAGTCCTGGAATTTCACCACGATCGGTCTTGTCGACATGAACGGCTACTATTTGTTTTGTAACGTTTTCGTGTGTAGATTGCGTGTATGTTTGTCTGTCTGCCGTAATTATCCATGTTGTTTTAGGGGTTAAATGTGCACACCAAACGAACAAATCAAGTCAGTTACAGTATCTGGACCCAATGAACAAATTATGTACTAAACAGAAAGATATTGAAGGAATTATTTCTGCCAGGAGTGTCCAAGCGATTTGCAGGTCACTGACTGAAAGTTTTACCTTAAAGCCAATTAACGTTGCTAATGAAAGAAAAGGGACTGCAGGGGCGGATCCAGGATTTCCCGTTGGGGGGGGGGGGGGACCCCCACCCTTTTGGAGGGGTTGGGCCCCCCCC
>JBCAUI010531684.1:0-11284 GCA_038406195.1 Haplosyllis anthogorgicola | reverse complement strand
GCCTGCTTAACGGTCCTGCTTAACGGCCTGTTTAACGGCCTGCTTAACGGTCTGCTTAACGGGATACCGGTATACCGGTGAGCCAGAATCCCCCTTTCTTCCCTACTAATGCAAAACTGAGAAAGACAAATGCTGTCAACGAAGTTCAACTCAGCTGCAGCCCATGACAATACACAATTTAGATTAGGAAAAGCTTACCATAATATCCTGTTCAATTTCAAGAGACATGTCGGATATGAGTTCCAATTTCGGCAGCCGACAATCCTTTACCGTATTCTTGTTGTAAAATACATGTAGCAGCCATGGAAAAGTCCTGCAAGCCGACGAGGGGCTCTGACCACAGGACACATTATCTTTGCCCTTTCCGAGCAGATAATATTGGCTACAAGGCACGTCAGCTGCAAGAAAAATTAACGTACGGCACCGGAAATTTGGTAAAATTCGAAACTTTAAGAAGAATTTCAAGGCATACTCTTCATCCGAACAAATTCCGTTGGTGAAAAATACATGGGATTTTCCTTCTCTGTTTCCAGTTATAAAAGAAATCGTATATGTACATTACACTTGGATTTTGAGTCATTTTCTGCTTAAATTTGGAAACAGTAGAAAATTTTCTCGAGTTAAAGACGCAGCGAAAAATGAAATACCAATCCTGAGCTCGAAAAATATTGAAAAGATTCATTATTTTATTGCTCTTGCATAGAACTACGTCTTCAAAGGAACAGTCCAGAATTATCTTGCTTTTACTGCAGACAGGAAGACAAAGACACAAATGTTAAATCTACAACAAATCCTGAAATTGCTATTAATTTTGAAACGTATAGAACAAAAGGGAAAACAAAAGAATTTCAAGCTGTGCTTTTGATGCGCTATCGTTCAAAACCAATAGAAATTTCAGGATTTGGACATTACCTCCAAGAGAATTCCCCGAGTAACATACCAGTATAACGGTAACAATGAATAACAAACTGTGTTCAATAGTCGACTTCATCTTGCAATAAAAGCTGTGAAATTATTCTGGCAGAATGTTTCAATGGGGCTGATTAAATAGCCAGTGAATATTTCCTCCTTTCAAGAACAGGGAGTGAAAAACAATCCATCAGGTGATGAAGCATATTTCCTACAATAAACCTTATACTTGATAATTTCCTGCTAATTATTCGACCACTTAACACCAGGAAAATGAGTTTTACTCCGTCTGAGGGCTAAAGAGAAAGGTGTTAATTTATTTACAAGCATAAGATTTATTTGTAAGTTTGGATAATTTCCTGCTAATTATTCGACCACTTAACACCAGGAAAATGAGTTTTACTCCGTCTGAAGGTTAAAGAGAAATGTGCTAATTTTTTTACAAGCATAAGATTTATTTGTAAGTTTATGTTTGTAAAAAATTGAGTTGCGCTGCATTTACGAACCTACAATGCACAAACTAATAATATATTTTACATTAAAGAATTCAGGACAATGCATTTCATTGGACGAGAAAGCAAATGTGCATGGGAAAAATCCCAGAGAAATATAGAAGAAAAAGATACCTACGGGAAATCCTCTTCCGTCCAATTCATCAGAGCAATTCGATCAATTCAGTTGCCCGGAGATTAGGAAGTGTAGACATCTATTGCAATTTGCAATTCTATGTGATGTAAACAAACAAAAGCACATGTTGAACTCAAGCATGAAGGTCAATCAACATGAGCATGGGAGTGTCACTGCCCAGTGCAATCACAGCATGTAGTCAGTGACCATGGTCAAATTATGTTACAGTGATGGCATTTCAAATATAAATTGGCCATGGTGCTGGTCATCCCCAGACTCTTAGCAAAAAAGGTTTCCTATTCAATTGTATGTATGTAATGTTATGGACTATTTTCTAATATTCCCCCACCCTCATGTCAAGTGTATATCAGAGTGACATATTATATTTTTATTGCAGGATTTTTTATTGAAGATTTTGTCAAATTTCACTTTTCGATTTAATATGTTTCAGGGTCATCTCTAGCTACTACGCCTGTTGTCACATCCTGTCTATGACATTTAGAAGTCTTTCCTATTCACTTTTAAGTTGTTTTTGCATATGTATTTGCATATATGTGTGACAAATGATGTATGTAAAGATCAGTCTTGTGTATCAGGCTAATAAAAAGTGAAACTGGACAAAATCATTAATCACCAATGAAATGCTATGATAAAAAACTATAAGTAATTGTTATGCTAGAGTGGTAGTAACATTAGAACACCAATAATACAGTATTATGGTTGAAGGACTTCTACATGTCATAGACAGGATGTGACAACAGACATAGTAACTAGAGAGGACCCTGAAATATATTAAATAAAAAAGTGAAATTTGACAAGATCATCGATAAAAAAATCCTGCAATAGAATATGTCACTCTCATGCACACTTGACATGAGGGTGAGGGAATGTTAGAAAATAGTCTGTAACATTACATACATAAAATTGAATATGAAAACCTTTTTGCCAAGAGTGTGGGGATGACCAGCACTGTGGCCAATTTAAATTTGAAATGCCATCATTATATTATAATTTGGCTGTGGTCATTGACTACATGCTGTGATTGCACTGAATAATGACTGACTTTACAGCCCCTTCATGCTTCAGGCAATAACTTTATAGATGGCAGGTTTGTTCAGTTTTCACATTGCTGCCAGTCTGTTGTTTAACATGTTGATTTTGCATGAAACCTTGGAGTAACGTTATGAATTTAGTGCATTTAATCAATGCATTGGGCGTATTCAGTTGTCAGTGCTGAAACGTACTTAATTCAACATATTTCATTCACAGGATGACAATTTCGAAACAATAGAATTTTGTTGTCCAAACGTAGATACAATTATTATCGTCATTACATTCACTCCCACATTCATTTGTTAAGCAGCACACCTTCGTATTTTTTATTTGCATTACAATTAGCAAAAATAGACTTCTATGTCGTGTCTTTCGATCGAAGAAAACGTCGGGTGGATGTCTCTTGTTTCAGAATTAAAAAACCATTATCAAGCATTTCGTTCTCCGAATTCGCATTTTAAAGAACAGTGTCTTACAAAAATTACTAATTATAAACTTAGTTTTTGATTCCAGCAAACAGGAAATTTTTACTAATCACCTCTACCATCACAAAGTGGTGTGAAGGGATTTCGCAGCGATTAGACAAGTGGAGATGAACTTACATGAAAAAGAGTATCAACAAAAAAGTTCCTGCTCTGAAAGGGAATATCAAATGCATCCCAAAGTTAACCTGAGGCTAAAATCGCAATCATTTCTATCTTTACATAAAGAAGCTTAACAAGAAAACCTTACACGAAAATGAAGGGGATTTCAGGAGTCAATAATATTACAGGATGTCGCTTTAACAAAGCCAGAATACAAAGGCATGAAATACAAATTAAGATCGTTGAACACAAGATATGATGAGACACTTACATATAAACTGGAAATAAATTATTAGGATTTGCAATGTTGCAAAAAATTAATATTTTTTTGTGTATATTTTAAGGCGTTGTTTCTCGCTTGTTTTTAGGAGCCACTCCATTTGATCTGTTTTCTCTTTGTTGTATCTGTGTTAATATCAAGCAGATTTTAATGTCACGAAAGAAAGAATCCTCACAAGTAAAAATTGAACTTCATTTTTATGCCATTTATTTGTAACTCCGTTTGGAAGATACAAATACATAAACTTTTCTCTTACAGACGTCAACTCTTCTAGCAAAAAAGGAATATTTTGTTGCTTGTATGGAACATTTTGTTAATAATAAAAATCCTGTCCTACACGGGACAATAAAAGTACAATAGAAAAGGTTGTTATTTTATTAAATAAATTTGCGTATCAAATTGGGCTAATTTGCTGGAGTGAGCAGACGATTTATTAGTTTTTTGTACATTTAAATCTTATAGTAAATGTTTCTTTGGTAATGACATTGTGCATGTCTTTTCTAGATTTTAATATATTGATTTTTGAATGATTACAAACAGTAGTTGAAAATTATAATTGAATCATAAAAAATTCCACACAGATATTTGTTGTTCGGCAAAATTCAGCAGGCAAGCCAGAAATCTCCAGTTGCACAGATATCTTTTGTGAGCGAATTATTATTGCAATTAGTATATTTTATATAATACAACTTAGTCTCGAACAGAATACAAAATACAGGATTTATACAGAATTATAATATAAAATAAAATAATCTGTCCAACTGTGGATATGTAATGATTTCTTGATCTTTGTTCATTGTTATGCCTGTTCGTTCATATATTTTGGGTTAAATTTTTGATTGAAAATTTTCAGTAAATTTATTTCATGCGAATTCATGTAGCCTGTCAATGATAGTCGAAAATATGACGTGAATATCATTCCAAAGTATGTTAAATTTCTTTAAAGGTCAATTTAATTTTTCTGTCGACTTCTTGGTTTTTTTCCTGACAAATGTGCATGGAGGCGTCAAATTTCTACTCGAAGGCATCCTTAATTTTAAGTAGATTTTTCCAAACGTTTCATAAACATCCGTGATAAAAACCTTCTGAGTGCCTATTTCCTTGATGCATAGACATTCCCGAGTAATAAAGATGCAAAATTCTTCTTGTTACAATCGTCTTCCGAGCAGAATCTCGTACACATGCGCACTAAAGCGCCGCCTCGTGATTTGTCCATTCCTGGTAAACAATCGTTGTCAAATTTTACGGGACTACAACTTCTTTGTAAAGAAAGAACTTCGCCTAAAATGAACGAGAAATACACATCATTGTGCATGTCTTCCCTTTCAAACAAGAACTTAACACATTGTACATGCACATGGTTTCGAATAGATACATTTGAATAGATCTAATTATTGGTGGCATTTTTTTTGCAAACCAAACATTTAAGGCTCCCACAGCCACTGAAATTATTATCAATCTGTGTTTCAGAACAAAAGAATTTAGAGCAGTGCTGTTCATGTGTATACAAGCGTACTTTAGATTTCTACTACATGACACAGTATATATTTCATTTTGTTAAAAATTCACATCGAACATCAAGGTTGGCATTTTATCCTCTGCCCAACCGAGCATGAATAAAAACTCTCTTCATTGGAAAACAATAAATAAGTAAAGAATAATTAAATGAAGAAATATATAAAATCTACGTACCAGTTTCTTGTGAGAAAGTGCTGACTGAAATACAATGCTTGAAGATTGGTAAGCATTCCTTGGCAGGTGGTGGCTTCGCAAAACACTTCAAGCCGTCTTTATTCGAATCACAGATCGAACATTTGATTGCATTTCCTGGAAAAAAATAAAACACTGTTGTAACTTATCATAATAAGACCTGAATGTGATTGTCAATCTTGTCACTGAAATGTTACAATGTTGTGTTTAAATACAGTATTGGAATGTTGTAAGTCAAAATTGACTTGTCATGAAATGACTGTTTCGCATATGTTGAAATGAAATGTTCACTTTTCTTATGTTATTGAGGACTCATCCGGCACTTTAAAACTTATAGGAATACAAACAACATGCCACTAAGTCATAACCAAAAGCTGGGGACAATATGTGTGGCAAATATCTCACAATGCATGTTATTCAGGCTTATAAGTGATAGAATTCGTCATGGTCAATCAGAGATAATTTAAATTTTTAGAGTCCCTGAAATTTCAATCAATTTGGAGACTTTTAAGAGCAAAATAATTTCATACTGTGCTACTGATTGACATGAAAGCAATACTCTGATGTCATCTTAACTTGATTTAAAAATAACGTACATCTACTAAAGTACTCCGTAAACGTTCAGATATGTAAACACCATGCGTAGCAATGAAGACGTTAGGAAAAGACTCGTCACAACGTGGAGAGGTGATATATCCAATTACATTAATGACACCCAACAGGGACAACGTTAAATTTTCAGAACCGAAGATGACTTACGGAGAGTCTCATTTCCATTATTATTTAATGCGATGCACTTTCTCAGTACTTGCTGATATCTAGTTTGTTGTCTTGACAAGCCATTTCGAATAAACTTACTTTGGTATATTAAACTTTAATGTGGATTCTTGAGTATGTTTTCTGCATCTGTTGGAGTTTTGCTTTCCTAGGTTTCTGAGGGAAAATCTCTTTTCCATGCAGACTTTTTATTAGGATGTCAAGAGATTTATCACTGCTTTCATTGAATATATGGCATCATAGGATGTATCTTGCATAATGCCCTTTCACTTTTGTTAGCAATATCTATTATTTTCATATAGAAATACAAACCTAGACCTGCATAGAAATACTTTTAAACACAAGACGACACATAAGATTTATTATTTTCAGTTGAAAGTTCAGTGTTCAGATTAAAACCGTTCGCTTGTTCACATGCTCTCACGCAAATCATGTTTGTCAATAGTGTAAATTTGTGTAGTGTTTAAATAATACTATGAGGTTAAAAGTCAAGTGTCATCCCTACTTGAACACAATGACTGACTTGTATAAATGACATTTAATAGAACATAAGCAATTGACTTGCATGCTTGTGCATTATGCATCTAACAGAACAGTGAATGTCCTCTTATTAGCAGAACGCAAGAGGATTTTAAAATGGCAACTTGTGACTTGGACAAAACTATTAAAAAGGCCGCAGCTTTAATAAAAGAGGCAGATGCTTTGATAATTACTGCAGGGGCAGGAATTGGTGTAGATTCTGGACTGCCAGACTTCCGAGGTCCAGAAGGATTCTGGAGAGCTTATCCACCAATGAAGAAAAAAGGCCTGAAACTGGAAGATACAGCAACACCGCACTGGTTTGACACCAATCCGGAATTCGCCTGGGGATTTTATGCTCATAGATACGATTTATATAAGACCACAAAGCCACATGATGGATTTAATATTCTACTCAAATGGGGCCAAAGAATGAAGAAAGGATATTACACCTTTACTAGCAATGTTGATGGGCAATTTCAAAAGGCAGGTTTTCCCAAGAATAAGGTGGTTGAATGGCATGGTACCATTCATTATATGCAACTTTGTGACACTAAAAGTTGTAAAGATATTTGGCCTGTGCCAAATGATATTAATTTTGCCGTGGACCCAGAGACCTTCCTCCTTAAATCAGCACTGCCAATGGGACCTCCCGGTGTAATGAACAAACTAGCCCGACCGAATATTAAAATGTTCACGGACGAGACGTGGCTATCAGAGCGCACAATGGGACAAAGAGAAAAGTTTGACCAGTTTCACAAATCACTGGGAGATGATACAAAACTTGTCGTGTTCGAAGTTGGCTGTGGCGAATCAGTTCCGAAAATACGCAAAATTAGTGAGGAGTTTGTGAAGGAAACAAAGAACGCAACTCTTATTCGAATCAACCCGAAAGATTGGCAAATACCCGACGGACATATTTTGCTGCCCTTGGGCGGACTTGAAGCCATAACAAGAATAGACAAAGAAATCACTATGGCAGAAAAATAAGAAAAATGACATTTTACGTTGCCTGCATTTCTGTCTGAATGGTGGGCACAGATGATGCACTTGAAGTTATTAAAGTGACACTTGAAGAACAACTCTGTTGTCTAGAAAATTAATTAGGAGACTGTTAAAAGCCATTCCTACGCTCAACGCTGTACTTCCTTAAAAGTTGTTGTAAAAGCAATTAGAGCACCGCTGTCAATGCGCTCAAACTGATGCAATATTATTGAATATCTTTAATACCAATGGGAGTTAAAGAAAATTACTGTGATTGCCAGATAATTTACAAACACCTTCAGACATATGGGTAAATAATCATTAAAAGAAAAGTAAAAAAATCATTTTTGCCTTTCCCAAAGGACCATGGCGCCTCGAAATACGCCCAGTGTAACATTTTGTAATTGCAACAATTACTTTGTAATATATTTCAAAATAATACGAACAACCTGTCTACACATGCGAAGTCATATTTAACAGCGTTATGTGTAGGAGCCTTTAAAGAAAGCCGTACACAAAATGAGACATTTTCTGAGTCGATGTCACATAATTCGGAAGAAACAAGGAATTCCCTTGTTCTCACCGTGACAGAGAAAGCGTGATTGGGAACAGCGGTAGTTAGCATAAGATGAAGGCGATATTATTTTTATTCCGGGTCCAAAATCAAGAACAGTGCTTTGGCTGGTTTTGTAATCTAAACAGAACATTATGAAAAATATAATTCGTCATTGAAAACTGCGTTAAATGTTTTTTTTGAATTTATGTTGATCTTAAGATGAAAAAAGCGCCAGGGTTTTTATGCAAATTAAACAAAATTAACAATCGTTGTTGAGCTAGTTTTTACTGTGTTAACTAGATACACTTTTTTATCACATGATGAATTGCCGCTTCTCGGCTCTTCATTTTGAGAAAAAAAAAGTGCTTTTATTCGTGTAAAAGACACAGCGCGTAAGTGTTATTGTCCCGGAGGGTGAAATTCCTATCATTTTGAAACAATAAGGCATCAAAATTCATGAAATTCTTTCGTTCACTCCTCTGTTCTTTTCATTTCCAAAATTTCTGGAGATGCACAAATGAAATCAATATCAGGAGCTGAAATTACTATTAACAAGAATGCCTTTCAATCTAAGGCCAAACCGCCCGCTTCACAAATAGCCACTAAATGCCATTAGTATTAAAACATTAAAGAATTCTTGAAAAAACAAAATTTTACCTTTAAATGACCTTGACCTTGACTTATATTTTGACTTTGATCTTGTGAATTGCTTACAAATATAAGAACATATGTCATTAGCAGATAGCTGTCAAAAACTGGACACTTTTTACTCTTGTGACCTTGAACTTGACCCAATGACCTTGGGTCTTGATTTTTAAAGATGTACTACCATATCAAAAATGAAGTTTTTAGGTCATGCAGTTCAAAAGTTACAGACAGACAGACAGACAGAAAAACAGACAGACAACAGACAGACAGACGGACAGACACACACACACACACACGACTGAAAAACATTACCTTACCGCATACGCGGGCGGTAATACACTATTTACTCGATCTTTGCCGTCTTCGTCTTAATAAGATCCACATGGGGAATTCTGCTGTGCAATTGCGATTTAGGAAGAAATCTTTATGAGTTCGATTCCATTTAACATTTTAATTAGATTTGGTTAAAGTTAATTAGATAAAATGTTGAGACGTGACGCAATAAAAATGCCAAAGTTATGTTAGCAGACTAATTGTCCAATCACGCACTTTCACGATGTTGACATTTAATATCAATAAAATGTCATCTTACTCTAACACTGACATATTTGATTGACTTTTTTTATTCTCAGAAAACGGAACTCGGCTTCGAGATATGATGCTCAGATGGACATAGACATTTCGGATCAGTGGATGAATAAAGTTGGTAAAACCATCAATATATTTTCATGATGTCAGGCCTTTTCTTAAAATTACAGAGCAACTCACTTGATTGCAATTCTGGTGAGGACCTGATCATAATATCAACGACGATGTACCGCAAATTATACAACCTCCGCCTGACCCCACTAATGTAATAAATAACAATCAAGAAATAAGGAATAGTCTTTGCAATGTTGATTCGATTAAGGAAGCACCAGATGCGGTTTGGCGATTAATGTTACATTTAATTACGAATACTGAAACTGAACTCAAGCGATCTCTTCAGATCAACGGTTATTTGGGAAAACAGCAAGATTGCTCAAAGTGCTCTCACGTGCTTCATTTACAAACACGTAAATGAAATTCAATTATTTAAAATTTCAGTTTTCTAAATTATTTTGGTTTTTTCCTGTTCTTTTCTCAGACAAAATTCTATTCTATTAATTTTGTAGCAACAAAATTTCAAACTGTTTTTATTCGTGTCCAGAGCACTGCATGAATATCTAGGTCAAGTTTGAGTTTCAAGGTCATTGGGTCAAGTTTAAGTTTAAATGTCAACATTGTGAAAGTGCGTGATTGTGCTTACACAACATCTTAAGCACAATTGGCACTTTTATTATGTCAAGTCTCAACATTTTATCTAATTAAATTTAATCTAAATTATAATGTTAAATGGAATTGAACTCATACATAAAGAATTTCTTCCTAAATTGCAATTGCATAGCAGAATTCAACATTTGGATCATATGAAGACAAAGACGGCAAAGATTGAGTAAATAGTTTATTACAGCACAGTTTGTCACAGCAATAAAAACTGTCAAAATTTTTAGTGTTGTCTACTAATATCACATATTATGATGTTTGAGACAAGCAAATGGGGTCAAGGTCAAAATATAGGTCAAGGTTATTTGAAGGTCAAGGTCATTTGAAAGTCAAATTTCTAGATTTTTGTAATTTTTTAACGACTATTTGCGAAGCGTTCGGTTCGGCCTTTGTTTGGAAGGCATTCTTGTTGAAACTGTACTTAAACGCAGCTGTTAAAACAAAGCTTCTGTGGTCAGAGATATTCTCCCTTATACAACAATTTGAACAATTTAATTAGAGTAATAGTTCCCTAATGTTTCCACAAATGGACCTTTACATCTTTTTGTCTTTACAAGTACCGTGGTAATTGCCTTCCCGAGACCTTTTCTGTTACTGTAATTTCTTTTAGTAACTCCTGCTCAAGTATATCTATTCCTGAGAGTAGAATATATCAAGTCAAACAATAGTTACCAACACAAGAAAAACATGTCTCAAAGGACATAAAGTCCAATAAACCAGCTCGTGAAATTCCTATCAAAGATGAAGGAAGATATTTTATTTTTAAAACCAAGGATATAAGAAACAATACTTATGGTTTGTTATTGGTTAGAAAAGGAGATGTATTTGGGGATGGGCATGTTGAATTATGAGATGTTAATTTTTGATACCAATTGAGCTGAGTGCAATAATATGGATTGTAATAAATAGCAGTATAGCTGTTACATTCACAATTCAGGCCTGAATAGTGCAACTGAAAAAGGCAAATACTAGTGATTAGATTCACTTTGCAAAAATAAAATTATAAATTTCAAAAAGAAACTTAAAATGGCAAATGAAAATGTAATGTATTTACATACCTAAAATCAAGTTATTTATGAAATTCAGTGTAAATGTTTCACCTTGTGTTAAAGGACTTGAGACTTTGGTTAGAGTTACCACCAGAGTTACCACCCAGAGTGCTGCAGTCTAGAGACTGCAGTTAGAGTTAACACCAGGGGTGCCACAGGCTTCCCACCTTTGCCTGTACCTGCAAGTCATGTGACAGTCTACAGATTATCCTATTGGTTAATTAGAGTTATGTGTTAGCATCATTAGTAGCCATCTTTAATTATTCAGTTCAACTTGCACCTT
>JBCAUI010531673.1:0-11285 GCA_038406195.1 Haplosyllis anthogorgicola | reverse complement strand
TCCAGGTGAGGATGAGGTGTTGGGGATGAGGTTCGGGGATGGACCCCCCCCCTGTCAGGAAAGTGAGAGTTTTCGGTCCTTAAAATTGTTAGTATAATGATATGAATCTATCCATAGGTATGCTTTAAAATACTACATCGTCAATAGACCGACTTTGATATGCACAGGACACAGCTCGTTTCACGTCAGCTGAAAATGTCGCATTTGATTTTCATTAAAAGATTGTTCACCAAGACCCATGTGGGGGAATCTAAGCACCGAGGCAACAAGCAATTTAGGAACTTGCGAATAAAAGAATTTCATAGTGAGCTTTGATCCGCATAAAGATACAGTGTGTAAGTCGATTGTTGCAAAACTTAGTTTTCGTCATCGTTGTAATCTATTTGTTAATTGCGATTGGTTTGTAACCACGTAAAATACCCAAATACATCTCAGGTTAATATTGACTGAAACATAATACTTTGATAAAAGTATCAACGGTAGTGCTTTTGACAGCTGCTTTCCAGTAATGCACTTATCACCAAGTTGCAGCTGACTAGAACAGTACTGTGTTCATGACATTGTGTCCTTTACCTTTTTCCTTAAATGTCAGTTCTGCTCTGCTAAAGCAAACAACTGACCTTTTGACCAAACATATTATTCCATTTTATACTTTCACATTTTCAATGAACGCTGGTAAACAGCACAAATGGTACAAGGACAATAAATTCTAGATACTTCGACAATGAGAATCGGGACACTAGCAAACAAAATGCAAATCAAATTATTACCAAGAATTATACAATTACTAATTTCCTTCAGAATAACTCAAATGATTTTTATTGCAATTCCAAAGTCCCATCATCAACCTGTGAATACTTTATGCTTGCAAACGCTGAATTCACACATTGGTCAATTTTCAAAAGAGAGCTTGCGTTATGTGCTTCATATCATCTTTGGTACACCGTGGAATTCTATTGTTCGCAAAATGAAACCAATACGGTGCTTTAATGCGCATCGACTGATTAATAACTAGAAAATTTAAAAAAGAATCCTTCAATAGTAGTGTCAACAAAAAATCTTACAGTAATCGTAAATGATTTGTTTGTTTTGAATGTAGCATAGGTTACTTGTGTTTGGGTGCACGATTTTACAACTATGTAAATTTTCCACCTAAACCAAAACGTTACGGTGGGTTATGATTTGATCGACTTATTACACAGAAATCGTATCATTTTTTAAACGAAGAGAACAAAGGAGAGAACGAAAGAATTTCCCGCTGTGCTTTTGATGCGCTATTGTTAAACTTCTGATACGAATTCCGTGTACTGTACAGTGCTTGATGAAGGATTCAACATTACAAATTTCTGTTTTAAGAAGGGGCTTACATTAATCCTAAAGCATATCTACAGTGCGAATTTTTACCTTTGGACTGGTACAGAAGAACGATAATTCAAATTTAATCTGAAATTAGTTGAAGGATGTACATTTCGTAAGAATTATTATTTGACAAAAACCTTCAAACAGAAGATGAACATCAAGCCCAATCCTTCAAAATAAATGGTAACCAAGGTGCTTTGTGTGTGCCTTCTGGCTGACAAGTTGGGGGTTATCTTTCACAACAAGTCATCAAACAACATTTTTACCCTCTATTCTCAATCTACAAACATCCGATTTTAAGAAAGAATGGGAAAAATATCAAAAATTTAATTGGTGAATGTAACACCAGATGGCGAAATTCTATTTGGACCAATAGCCTCGGTCTTCTATCAACAACAGAATCAACTGTAATAAAAAATAAATAATGGTCATCTCAAGTTCCGTTCATTAGCTTTGCACTGTATTTTTCAAATTCTTGATTCATTTGGCAATTCCCAATTCCAAAAATGCATTTTCAACTTGGGTTTATATGTCTGGCGCCATTTTTACTGAAGGAACAGTAAACAAGTTCAAAATATAGAGAAAAAGCTTCCAGTGTACAAATAACGTTAGATAAATAGATTACAAAATCAATAGTGGTTTCAGCTGATTAGGTAGAGAGTTTGAACTGTGATATTAGTTCAGGGCCATTAACGAGCATTGATCTGCTAATTTTGCCTATGGATCTGGATATGGCCTCAGACTAATTTACTTTATTATATGAAATCAATGAAATATTTCCGAGGAGATTTTCCAGTCTACACCAGTGATTACCATCAGGAAAATTAAATGTGTCACAATTATGTGGAACCTTATTGGTTTTATTTACCTTTTGAGCAGAAATTTACACATGGTATTCCAATTTTGATGATCATAATATTATTTATAGCAATATGGACGATGTTATAGGTAGGTAAAATTGCAGTCAATGATTAGTTATTCGTTAAAAAATAATACTTTAGTGCGCGAAATTGGCTGGATTCTGTAGTTCCCAAATTGAAAATATTGAGAATGCCTTGCTCTTTTGTGAGATAAAATCTCAACATCTCAAGATATCTTTATGAAAAGTCACGGTATGAGCAATCATTGTCCAATTGCAATATTATTTACGGATGAAGTTTTTAAAAGTTTCAAACGTTAGTTGAAAACATGAATATTTCGCAGCTGGTAACTATGAGGTATAAACAGAACACTGTTCATCAGTGGTGTTACCAGTGCGTTTTCGTTTTTGGCAAAGCATTTGAAAGAATTTATCCGAATTTCAAAAGTCATTACGAAATAAATTAATATCTAAATTTCTCCAGGGTATCATTAGCAAATGAGTGGCTGGTGTACATAGAAACCATAGTTGGAATGAATTGACAACTTCAGCACAGGAATTAGTTGTGAAAGTTACAGCATAGGGTGACGCTTGCTCCAACTATATTTAATGGGAATTTCTTGTAATGACAATCACAAGGCATGCACATCTGTATTGCTCTAATTTTCTGTAATATCGCCTCAATTTTTATTTTTTCTGTCATCATTTGTGTGTTAGTAGATTGATTAAATAAAAACTAACATGTAGTTCTTAAACTTGATGTATGCTTTATTACTTATACTACAAAATACTTGGTGTAACACTTGAGCTTATCTGGTTTTACAAATGAAGGAATAATGAATAATTGGGTGTATTTCCTACTTATTTTACAGTTGTATCATCAGTATAAATCAATCTATCACCATGTATCGATACTTTCATATCTCAAAACTAATTGTGCAAGTGAACGTAACGGCAGATAAAATACCCAAATATTCCTTTTAGGTTATCATAAGTCTTTTACAATGTTAAAACGTATTATCGTATGAGCAAAACAAACACAGTGATTTACCATACAAGTCACTGGTTAGTGTACTGTGTTTTCTTCCTCATACAATAAACTTAAATTTGCATTCAGATTATTGTAGCATTTATATTTTATCTCTTATGATTGAAGTTTAAGTATCAGATTAACATACGGAGATGTGACTTTGAATGAATGACTAAAACAGTCTAGACACTAAATAAAGCTTTTGTTCACAAGCTATTTTTGTCATACATAGACTTTGTATGATTAAATTAAGGTGGTTGGCAGTCAGTAAGTATCATAAATAAAATGTGAATAAGCACACATATAAGCACACAAGGAATAGATTATGGAAGAGAAATTATTCACTTGCATAAGCATGGAATAGAAGCGCATATCACAAAAAGCCAACGTAAGCTCAGTGTCATTAATTTGTAGGAATTCTAAATGTAGACTTAATAACCGAAAAAGAAAATCAACAGGACAATTGTTTAGTTATCTAATTGTTCCACACATTCATATGTATGTCATTTTGGTTAGCAACAAGGACGTGGGTTTCTCTCTATCGCTATGAGACACTTCTTTAGTTCTACGTCAAATCATAAGTTGTAAATACACTTAATCAGTTCATTACTCGCTGTTAATTGTCCATTATATCAGCAGAGCTTATCTATCACCGTTGCTGTCAACATCACAAAAGACGTTGTCCTGCACCATATTACATAAATAACCCTTACTCATACATATCTGATTATAGAACATCACATAAAAGTTTCCCTTAGTAAGTTCGGTAAATTATACGTCTGTCTCAGTATATTCGAAATAATTACATATAGCGTCATTGAACATACGGCCACAAAATTAAATATGCCAGTCACAATTATAATCATACCTGTTTTAACCGCACTGCAGAAGAACACAATTCAAGTTTATAAGCATAAAATAATTGTAGAAAATACAGTTAATGTAACATAGCCTGGATGATACAAGTTTGAAAATAATATTACAGATTTATATTACATACAAGTACATTTGGCAAGTAGTCAGGACACATTCACACCTTAAATGCATCATAGCATATTAACTCACTAAACTTTGTTAATATGTCTTTATGCACAGATAAAGTTGAAAGCCATGACATGATATGAAAGCATTATGCTTTTTATTGCCATGTTGAGGCAATAGCAATTTACTACGATAACATAAGTAGAATCTGATAGATGAAGGTAAGTGCATCATTCAAAAATTTTCATTCTCAAATGTCTCCATCTACAAACATTCATACTAAAGTATATCACATCACTTATATATAAACAATCTTTTGCTGTTTCGTTAACTAGAAATAAACATGTGTATAACAATTTTATAAATCATTTGACGTGTAGAATACAGCATTGCTGAAAATTTTCAACCTATGCCAACCCTTTGCTGATACTAAACCCAACCCATACAAAATAATCCCACTTAAATAAACTACAACTAAGGCCACTAGCTGTGATGTGTTAAATGGTGAATAAAATGTCGCCATGGTATGAAATACCGTAGGATATTCACAATTCAGAAACGAAGCTACAGACATTTTGACATAACGACGAAATGTAGAACTTCGTATTTGCGATTGCTGTTCATGAACAATTATTCACTTTAAAATTAAAGTTGGACATTGTATTCAATATTTAACATTAACAGAAAGCCCTATGTCTCTACATAAAGGCTCTAACCCTGAGGGCACTATGCTCATTTATCTACAGGATATATATTACAGGTTATGTATTGCATAATGTGTGGGTTAATAGCATTGTTTAACATTGGAGGGTACATTCTAATATATATTATAAAACATTTATTTGGTTATAAATTCTATACGGTTTACACTTATTCTTGGTTATTTACTAGTGTAAATTCTTTGTGCAACTATTAGTACCTTTGATAATAAAATAATGTCCATGAAACGTCATTATGCAGTTATTGCTTTATAGCTTGATAGTTTACATAAAGTAACTTGATATAGCAATACCCTTTTATTAGTATGGGACAAAATTTGCTTCAGAGATCAAATTGAAAAATTTGCTAACTTAAAGGGTAGTGGTAGTAAACGTAACCGATGAAATATACTACGATGATAGCCTTTTAATATGTTTGTAACATACATATTGCTCATCCTTTTTCAATTTATTGCCCATCATGTAATATCGATATACTTGGAAAGTCTTAATTTAGCTCAGTAATTACATATTAAGAGATAGGTAAGAAAGGTAAGTCATAGTTTGTAAGAGAGAAACATTTTGCTTTTTACCAATATTTGAAAACCTATGCTCTGTAAGTTAGATGAAATATATTGCTTCTTACCCTGTTTATCCTCCTTAAAGGTTCTGAACAAATTTGTTTGCCCTCATGTCTACCATTGGTATTTTCTCATTTCAATGTAGACATGTGTAATTGGTGTTAAACCTTGTTACATTTTATGTGGTTACTTTTCCTGTTGTGTCCAAGAAGTTCATCAATTTATTTCTGCATATCGTTTCAAAGATATGTTTTCTTTGACATCAAAGCTAGTGAGTTACATTTCTCACATGACATACATTATTCGCAAATTATACATTCCAACATAAAGCATCTTTATTGCCTATGTGCACGCTTATTGGACTTTTCATGTGGACTTGATACAGCTGATGAAGTATAAAATGGGACTGCAGCTGGATTGTGTTGACCTACCTTGGAGTCAGTAAAGACAACTCTCTGAACTTGTAGATTTGAGCTTGGAGCCACTCTCTGCCTCGCGAGCGGTGATGAGCCGTGAAGAACTTGCCTCGCAATTGCACTACGATGTCGGTTTTCAATCACTGGACTGTTGTTGTTACTGTCGCGCACTTCAGTTGTCACCGTTGTTACATGTTGTTGCTGATGTCTTAATAAGGGGTTATTGTTGTTGTTGATCGGATTGTTGTTATTGTTGTTGCCATGACGAGGCGGGGCAGTTGCTGGTCTGTTATTATTGACGTTGTTATTGTTGTTGGCTAGGAGATAAGGTTGCCTGGCAATGCGCGAATGTTGTTGTTGGTGATGTTTGGCACTACTGGATGCTGATGCTGATGCTGATGTAGATGATGATGCTGAAGATGCTGTTCTGGATGTGGTTACACTTCTGGATGTGGTTACACTTCTGGATGTGGGTACAGCTCTGGATGTAGTGGATGCGGAGCTGGTAGAGGATAATGCAGAATGGCTGGCAGGACCACGGCTCCTGGATGGCGTTCGAGAGTTGGACCGGTCATGCGAAAGTGTCTGACCCGTGTTACGTGCCAAAAATCTCCTAAAATTTGCAACAAATGTTTTAATGTTCAGCCTTATATGCAACGTAATTCCCTAGTATGAGTGTACGAATTTGATGCATTTGAGGCCTTCATTGTATGAATATGTTACCGCACTGTTTTGATATCAAGTGGTTAGAAAATTAAGCATTGGTTACCTAGCGATAGCCTGGTGACGTGAAATGTGTGATGTCAGGGATGAAGATGACGATGATGATGAAGATGACGGGGCGGACTGCTTTAGTTTCAGGACACGGGTTCTGCACACGACGCATCTAAGTGGTAGACATCGCTGAGTAACCGCAACCTGCAAGGAGATAAAATAACGCATTGATTTTCTGTTACGGGTGCTGAGAGTAAGAATAAAGACATTCAAACGAGCGTTTATTTTCAGCTTACAAATACAATAACCGCATGCAGTACACCCGTTTCTTCTTAGCTACCAAGACCTTGGTTGAAAAAATCACGCTGCATACAACCGCCTCCCATTAACATTCTTTAATTTACCAACCTGTATGGTTTTAACAAAGCACTTTCTGCAAACCACACGATGCGCACAAGGGAATGTCTGCATAGTAGCTCTTGAGGATAGGCACACAACACACTAGCAAGGAAAGAAATTAAACATTACAAACTTTATATTTCAACTTATAATTGGAAAATACATCAATTAATATACCCTTTTTATCTATTAGTTCCTTTCTACAATTCTTAAGTAAGAACATTAAAACAAATGTATTCTTTGCGTGTGTTATTGCAATTTAAATTACAAATCACATAATGAAATGTAATGTTCAATTGTGATGAGGAACAAGTATGATGCATGACTTTATAAAATTGTTTTCATACCGAGAGAGATAAATCATTTAGCACAAATTTGACTTTTTTCGGGTTTTGAGAGAGTTAAACCTTCCATATTTGATAGAGTTATACCATAGTTAATGATTCAATATATCTAAAATAGCAAAGGCATATTTATCCATTTCCTGCTTGATGAATAAAACTGTTCTGGTTTCGAGAAAAAGTTCCGAAAGTAATGCGGGTACCACTGGGACCTAATTAATCTTTGCATCACCTTCTTAACTCTACATAATACAGACAGAAATTCAAGTGACAAGGTTAGCAGCTACCCTCGTGTGACTAGACCCGATGTGTCTATTATGTTTCAATATGGGAAGGATTTTTACCATGGGCCACGGAGGAGGAAATCTTGTATGTGACAGAGGGCCATCTCTTGATTCGTCCTCGGTGTGATTCCATTAGCCACGGTGAACGGACGAGAACCCAAGATCATACATCAGTTTCTACCCCAATATGCATACGGGGAAGATAATCTCTAACTTGGTAAAGACGCTTTGACAGTTCAGTGATTAAATTTGAATATGACCGAGGATTTCGTTAGAAAAAATAATTCACAAATACAATTTAATTCAGAATTATGCATCGCGTAACTTGTAAAGTCTACAGACGTACATTTAGCGAAATGAGTAGTGAAACCAGATCACATTTATGCAAATGCCGTGATAGCAACAAAGTATGTTTACATTGTCAGTCTATTCATTTAGCACTCTTGATGTTTTCATACAGCTCTTCCGACTGTGGCCATTTATACTTTTACTAAATATTGACTGGAACATAACACTCTGACAACTGATTAACTTAATTACTTTGAACAAATAACTGTCTGTATACGTAGCCTTCATATTTGTATTTATATCATCATAGCACTGTTGTACTGGCGTCGTTTATTATGCCTGTTTTGAGGCCCATTATCGAGGATGGATACACAGCGAAAGACCTTTCTCATTGTCCTTGACTCGTTAGTTATGATTTGTCAATAAAATGGGTAAATTTATATTTTGCATATGACTACGTCAGCATGCATACCATTAATGTCAAGAAATTTTACTGATTTACTGATTTGTTTCATGAAGAAAACAGCGCTCCAAGATGGAGATGCTGGAATGTTAGGTGCTTTACCTTTGATTTACGACACTGACCTGTAGACCTACGTGTGCAGCAATCTGTTTTGTGCAAAAGACGTCTGTATTTCCTTGTTTTAATGTGTCAATTGTACTCACCTCTTCTTCCTCACATTGCGCTCTCTCAGCATCATCTCTCTCATCCAACTTGGCAAGAAGTTTATCCTACAAAAATAAAGAAGGAATTTAAAAGTTAACACCCAGAAACAACTGAAGTAACATCGTCTGTAAGGCTTGCTCGGGCAGGCATCTCTTCGTGTATCTATGGGCATAGGTATCCCAATAAGATTAATCGGCGTAATCAACCTTTTCCTACCTTTTACATTTCATGCCTTTTTATTGTGATTGTGGAGAAGGGATGTACTGTTAGAACTAAAGTGCCTTAAATGTTTCTCCAAAGACTATTAGGGAAAAGGCGCACCCAGTGCACATTACTGTAACATTGAACAGACCCTTTTTGATTACATTTACTACAAATTCAAAAACATCTCAGTTCTTGTATATTATGCTGGAAATGTAACAGTGGGAACACTTTCAAAAATTTCCTCGTTTGTCAAGAAATTCTGCATATATCTACTTCCCAGCACTACATTGAAATATGACCCCATGTTGTTTGCTTTCTACATCGTCCAAATCGATAATGTGGCTTATTTTGACAGTATCCAGAATCTACAAAACTTAGAAAATTGATGATCAGTTGAAACATTGTCCTAAATTCTACTTCGGTAATAACTTAAATACTTATTTTTGATAATTTTTTACAATTTGTAGAATTGAATATATATTACGTAAAACCTCAGTTAATATGTCTGGAGACTATGACAATTGATGAAGACATGAATTGAATTAAGTTTGTGACACCGCTCTTTCCCAGAAGTTTTCTAAAATCGCTAAAAAGTATTGGAAGAAATCGTGTATGTGCATGCGAATTTTAAACGGTAAAAATAAGCGTCGCCCTTGTTTACTCAAGCAAAAATCAATTGCAGAAATGAATAGTCTAATTATATCTAAACAACGAATTAAAGCTGTTTGTATGCAACATTCGACAGTTATTTAAACTTCATTTATAATTCATGACAACATATTATATGTTACCTTTACTTTTACGCTCTGAGTGGCCAAACTATCTTGCTATCAGAACATGCAACACTTTCAATTTCTACATTTTCAACTGAGTTTGAACACAAACTCATTAGACGAAAGCCTGTTTTTCAATTTATTTTACTTATAATACATGTGAAAAAATATGTGAATGGCTTGTAACAATACCAGCTGTACGTGATAAAAAAATCAAGAATAAATCGATCCATTTATTCTTATTGAAACCACCAAAGTTTGAAATCAAGGACCCCCTATTACTTTTGCAATACAAACCCCATTGCAATTACTGGGAGAGGAGCACCTCTAGGTCTTTGACTTCAACTTACAAGATATATGCAACGGCAATTTTACAGAGAGCAAAAATACAATTTGTCATTTCCTTGCAATTGGTAGGTGGTAGCTTGATAACTGTTAGTCTATGTGAACAAGTAATGTCACATTGAGCACTCGATTTGGGTAGTAGGCGTAATCTTTTTATCTGTAGAATGTGTTTTATCTCATAAGAAATTCTCCATTGTTTGTCCCTATTCAAATGGCGACCTGTATTGATTATCTTACTCTGCAACAACAGTTTCTTTGGTCCCTGTATTGATAAATACCAAAGGCCTTTATGTGGTAAACTTTGTGGTTCTATGTGCTAAAATTTACTTATGTCCACTCAGACGAAATAGCTTTGAGACATACTTTCGGAATTGAGCATGCATCCAATAGTTAAGCCCACTTTCAGTTTCCTAATGGATCACCGCAATTTTCTAAACAGAGTACTTTTCCAGTAGTGTCGATTTAGTAAGCACACTTTAGAATTACTATATTTCCCTAATATAATAAAGCCTCAAATTTAGGCATTACCTGGACTAAATGTGTCTAGTTAGTGTCAAAAAATCTATCAACTGGTAAATTACATCTCTAATTTAGCCAAATGTTCGCAGAAATCTAGTCAGACAAACCAATGGAAATAAGTGAATTTGGCGGAGGTCATTCATTTACCACGGGGTAAAGAATAGTTCTTTCACTACAGAAGTATTGACTGCTATTTGCAACAAATAGTGTTCGATCACCACTTACCTAGATGTCAAAGTTTATGGCTCTTAAAGATTCCATTTTAATATAAAAAAATCTTAAGATAGAGAATACAAAGGTTAAAGTATTGTTAGATTTTCAACTGTGGTTTACAGCTTTTAACCCTCTCGCAGGGAATTCACGCAACCTTGACGTGAAACTATTACCATGAGGTGATAAGACTAGTGTTCACCTACATCCAAGGCAGGTCAGACTACTGATCATGTCCTCTCAGCACTTGTCAAGTGACATTTTTGTGATGACATGTCCCAGTGTGACCATCAGGTATTTTAGCAGCAACGCGCACTGCTATGTACCAAAATTTTTCTGATATTTCAATTTAAGACTTTGAGACAATAACTTCAGTTTTTGGATCTGGAATAATATTGTTTTTGCCTGACCACAACAAATGACTCTCAAAGATAAAGCCGGGGCATCGTAAGAATGAAGTACATGTTACTAGATGGAAAAGATCTAGTTATAAACGTTTGTTACTGATGCTCATAAACTTAACTAATTGCTTAAATAAATGTAAATAAACGTAACAAAATGCCTATAAATAAATGGAACTGCAATCCGAGAACCCAGTGCATTATTCATGGTGAATA
>JBCAUI010531662.1:0-11285 GCA_038406195.1 Haplosyllis anthogorgicola | reverse complement strand
CCCGTAAGTGCATCAAGAAATAGTAATACAGCAACATTCTTTCAGCTGTGCCACAAGCCCCCCGGCTTTCTTGTTAGCGTATAATATTCAAACTTATTTCGCAACAAATATGTAAACAATCAACACATTTTAAAAACAATTATCAGTGATCATTAATAGTATTTTGTCAACGTACTTGATGAATTTCTCGGTCAGTTTTTCCCAGTCTATATCAGCCTCATCCTGCACAGAATCATCAACGAAACTAAAATTCAACAAAATAGAATCCTCTACAATATTGGCCATCACATATTGTACCTTTATTGGAATTTACGCAGCATACAAAAACGGGAAATGGAATGCAATTTGTTTTCTGTATATTTTTATCAGCTCGTTTTCATAAACTTAACGCCCATTCTTTAACGTAACAACATGAATAGCTAGTAGCGTTAGGTACGGTAATAAACCAACATAACGCTACTTTCAACGAGTAGTTATTCATGCTGTTAGGTTAAGGGGTTTATGAAAGTTTATGAAAACGAGCTGCATGTTTATGTGGTTGAATAATTTGTACAACACAGAAAAGTCGTCGGACTCCAAGCTATTTATTGGTCATTTCAAACTTACTGCACTTTACCTATCTATTAGGTCCACATTCTCCTGTACAGTAAAGTATCTGTTAAAATAGGCTCCTTTACGTGATCCGGAAAAACACAAACCCATCATCCTAAAACATATTTCCAAAATGTAACAAAGTAGAACTAAGTGGCTAAAATCATCTTCAATGTTTGAAAGCAGCACTTAAGATTTTTGTTAGAATATTTCCAAATCTAGTTAGTATTCGCCAACTAGTCGTGTAAACTGTCTTGTAAATACATGTAAATGCATGAAAAGAGGGCACAGACTGTTGTACAGAGACAATTTGAACACCCTACAAGGTAAATAAATTACCTCCCCTGCCCCTAGACAAGTCCAGCAGACATGCACTAAGATAGACAGTGCTCATCATTGGCCATCATAACTTCAAAGTCCAAAGTCTTAGATCTCTAACTACCAGGCCTATAATAGTAATATCCAATCCAAACCATTAAAGATCATTTAGGATCAAACAACTCTCTGTGTAAAAATAGGTGCACACACCTCCAGCACAGCTCAGATCAAGTTGGGACCAGGCACCAGGCTAGAGACCTCTTCAACTGCATGTAGACTTCAAGAGAATAAGCAATAAATGAGATTCAACCTTTAACTACTGTGTCAGCATTGACTGTTCACTAATTAGAGGGAGAACCGGGGGAGAAGCCATTCTGTACCTTTGCAATAGAATTTTATAATAATTATAAGTGGGCAAAAGTATCAATATAAGCAGGGAAATTAACATTGGGGTCAATGGAAGAAATTTGGCACGGGATTTTTTATCGATATAAGTGGGATATCGAAATAAGTGATATCGATATATCCAGGGACGAGTGTATTTGGGTGACTTTTATCATTTCTCTGAGATTTTTCTTAACCATTCTAGGTTTCTCGGAATGGTTTTACAAATTAGTCTTACTCTAGGTTTTTCCAAATTGATTCTTATTTATCTAATTAGGCGAATTAGCCTTATTTGTCTAATTAGGCAAGAAAGTTAAGCAAATTAGCCTACTTTACCTAATTAGACAAGCCAAAATTTGGAAAACCCCCCACTGTATGAGCTGATAACATTTCCCAAATGTGCATCTCTCATTAAAATAAATACGCATCTCAGAATCGTATTGTATGTACTGATTCTGAAGAAATTTATGTTTGAAATTGTGTCTCTTCTTTGGCCAGTGATTTTAGCATTTATAGTGATAATTTGTATATTATTCTTTAATTATATTATATATAGATATTTTTTTCAAAATTTACTTTTTGATGGAATATGATTGAGGGTCATTTCTAGTGTTTGCACCCATACTTATGCCTCATCAGAGTCAAACATAAATAGTTCAAAATCCATATCAAAATATGAAAGTTGTCTAAAATAAAAAAATAATGTAAAATTAACAATAATTTAACATTTTTCAACAAAATGTTTTTTTAGGAAATGGCAAGAAGCCACTTCAGACAAGCCAATTTACAAAGAGCCATTAAAATAAAGAGAACAATACAGGACAATATGAGCCACTTCAAATTCAAATGGCTTTAAAGTGGCTTCTTGCAAATTGGCTTATTTGAAACAGGCCATTGAGCCATTCATATTTTGATATGGATTTTAAACTATTTATGTTTGACTGATGAAGCGCAAGTATGGGCGTAAACACTAGAGATGACCCTCAATTATATATCATTAAAAAGTAAATTTTGGAAAAAAATGTCAATAAAAATCTTATATCGAATATTCTCCCTGCTTTTTCCCACTTATATGGATTCTGCTTAAATCGATATCCCGCCTATATCGATACTTTTTTCCGCGCCAAAAATATCGATATATCCGGGAACGAGTGTATTTTGACTGTACATTCCAGCTAAATTAGACTTTACATTGGTAAAGGTACTGGGCTTTGGAAATTGGAAATTTTCGGTAGCAAGTAAGATCATCTATGAGTGCATTTATTCAGGAACAGGTGTATCTGTTGTAAAGTTCTGTTTACAAAGGTCCAAATAAATTCTTGCTTCTTAGACAACTTGTTTTGACGTTTTTTACGTAAGTTTGTATTGCAAAATAAATACTTAATGGGGAAAATGTGACGTCATGTTTTAAGTACAATGGTCCCCGATTATATTGATAAATTTGGCGACATAAAATTGTATCGGTATAAGCGGGATATCGATATAAGCGGGGACGACTTTATTTCTTTAAAGCTGAAGTTACACCGATTTCTTGCGAAGTGAATAATTTAAATTTGAGTGAGGATTAACGAAATAAAAATAATTGTAACAATATTTTATTGTGTACATTTGCTTGTACAGAGGACTAGAAAAGAAGTTGCTGTTTGAGCATGAACCAATAACAAATAACATATTTTCAAGAAGCCATTTTTGCATTTGCACATCATTTTGAGACGCAATATTTTACGTGTACACATAAGAACAAATTGTTGGTTCAAATTTTCTATTATACTGCACTAGAAAAGAAAAGGATTCTGAAAACAATTGCTTAATGTCCATTTTAGATGGAAACTGAGGTTATGCGGCGGCATCGAAGAATTTATCAATAAATCGTCCTATGTCCGCAACAGTATACTTGATATACTTCTCTGGGTTTTTAGTAAAGTTCACGTTTTTGTATTTTTCCCTGAACATCTGATACTGCGGAACGATGAATTCCTTATTATCGTTCTTCAGACTGTCTCTCAGCTGGGAATCCGGAATGGCGTAAGCTTTCTGAATCCGGTGAATTTCTTCCATCTCCTTATTGAAGCCCTGCAATTATCAAACGTATCTACATGTATTCTCTAATGTGCGCAAATGGCAGCATGAAAGTATGTAATTATTTCTGTCAATGCTGAAGAAGTTGCACATTGTCAATACGTTTTGTTTCATACTATACAGGTGTTCCTTAAATACGGATACATTCGGGTATTTATATTTACACCATGTGAAGAATTCTGGACAGATTAGAAACAAACTTACACTGAACTTATCCTTAATGGCCTGGCGGTCCTTGTCCTTCAACTACAATTGTAATGAAAAAGGAAATTTTTATGCGGGCGGGAAGAAGGAATATTGTTGTTTATTGTAGTCTCCATTGTACCCCTCTACCTCTGTGCAAACATGTTTTAATAACAATGTTTGGCTCATTTGCCATACATGCCAAAGAGCCTACAGAATCATGAAGTGTCCGTCGTCTGTCGTCATTGTCCTGCGTTGTCTGTGCAGTCACCCTGAGCACACTATTGATCATAGAGACTTCATACCTTACACACATATGCACCTATGTCCCATCTCAAAGCCTAGCAAAAATTATGTTGCTGTGACCATTATTCTCAAATTGGCAGCCATATTTGTACTTTACTTTGAACCTTATTCCTTGACACACAGTTAAAGGTACAGACTTCATATTTTGCAGTCATATACATCTACATACCCTCTTTATTTCTGTCTAAGGGTGAAATAATAAGACATGAGAGGTATTGCCTTAGACGGTTTTATTGAGTGCTGAACGTATGTACGTATGCATGTGCATGGTTGTGTCTTCCCGGCAGCACTGGCTGCTTACTGGCTGGGTTGGCCTTTATATTGCCGTGGTAACCAAGGTTATGGATAAACAAATTAGACCAGCTGTAAGCCCCTAGATTAATGGGCTAGATTGACGGAAGACTTCGCTTGGTTATTCGGCAGGAAAGAGGGCAGGCTGTTATGCTAACAAAAGTCACTGCTAGACAATTTCCTGTAAAAATTATATTGATGCCACTTATATTTCTAGCTTGGCAGCCATATTTGTGCTTTTTTCATTGATCACATTGGAGATTCAATCCTAGACACTTTGTACCCTTGTGATGTTGTAACCTAAATTGTCTAAGTATTTTGATAATGCCAAATGAGCTCAGGTCCATCTGGACCTATGTTATTAATTACCACTGCACACAGCTCTACTCCACCTTGGGGATTTCCAAAGAAAAATAAATATTGGCTACTAACTTTCGTTTCAGGAGAAGACAATCGGTTGTGAGATATTGGGTTGGATGCCTCCATTATATAGTGCAACACTTTACTCCAACTAGCAAATAGAGAAATTACGTTAAATTATTGATAAATAACAACCACAAATACTACTGTTACTTTATGCAATTACATTTTTTATCCGTTACAAGTTACACAATTTTTTCTATTGAAACGATCCTTTGATGACTTGGTTAATAACGAGGAAAGGTAATCTACGATTTTTTTGCGGTAGCGTTACCTTATTTCTAACAATGATACAGGTGTGTGCTCTACATGGTAGAGAGTTCGTAACAATAATTTCAAATTGATTTGCAACTGTGAAGACTAAATCAAAGAAGCCCAGAAATGTGAAGATGGTCTGGTCATGTCAAGTAGTGCTATTACACATGTAAGTGCATGTGCAGAAGTGCACAATGAGGTTTTTTGTCTTTTTGTCATTTTTCTAGATACGAAAGTGCGTCTTTAAAGTGTCCTACTCAATGGTCGGTGACCTTTCTTTATTTCAGAATACATTTTCTCGTGCAAGAACAGGCATAAAAATCAGTATCGAGTCTGTGGACTTGAGCACAATTTAAACGTAAAAGTTGGTGCATTACATCGTCAATAACTCATGGCTTTGACATGACCAGTGCGTATGTTAAAGTTTAGAACAGAGGAAAGATGCCACTGAACCGTGTCTTAAAATTTCAAGACAAAATCACATGCTACTGAGTATTGAAACCAAAATGTTGTACACAATTGTTTAAACTGTGGAAGTGCGGAAACGTTCGGCTCTGGAATTTTGACTTGTAAAATGTGCTTTGCAAAATGTGCTTTGTCAGTAATAGACAAAAGTAAAGTATTTCGCACAGTCAAATTGGACAGGGAAAGGCCAGTGGCATCTGATCATTGTGGATAGAAAACCTTTGTCTGTATTGTTTCTTCTGTTGCTCGATTTGTGAGTTGTAATGCGTTTCAATGTCTCCGTCTATGCCGTGCACCAAATCTAACATCCGAGTCCTAAAATACACCACCAAGTCCCAAAACACCTCAGATTAGAATACACCATGGATACCCACAAGTAGAATGAGATTTGTACAGGTTCCATGATTTTAGCATGAGAATTCCCACAGCCAAACCCGACTTTTTACATGGATAAGCAACAGGGTTAAAGCAAACTAAATGCATAAATGGTGAAGCAAAATAATGAGGTACAGCACAGCAGCTTTTTTCTAAATTGGTACAGTTCAGATAACGCCAAATGCAAAATGCAACATCTAAATCCAAGCCACAGCAAAGTTTTCAACACTTTCTGCACGTACTAAACAATTCTGTAAATATACTTATTACAAGCAGATTAAGAGGCCGGTATTCAAAAATGACTTTCCATGACATATAAGTTAACCTTTTTTCGAAAAAAATATGGCCTCCCTGCAAAACCCAAAAATCAAACATGAAAATGCTTGATGATCTGGCCTACAATATGCCACTTATTTCTGGAAAAGGTGGGATGAAATCACACATATTTTGAGAAGAGCAAGTAGATTACAAAATACTGCGTGTCTTTCAAAATGAGACAACCAATGTTACAAAGGGAAAGAATGAGAACGCAAAGCAAATTTGTAGGGAAGTTACACAAACTAACACAGAAAAGTCTTTACAATGTACAGTTGTCCCCGGATATATCGATATTTTTGGTGCGGGAAAATAGCATCGATATAAGCGGGATATCGATATAAGCAGAACAATTAATATGAGGGTCTATTAATTTGGTGCAGAAAAATGTATCGAAATAAGCGGGATATCGATATAAGCGATATCGATATATCCGGGGAGGAGTGTATGCCTTATCTTGCACAGTATCAATACCTTTGTGAGTACAGTCGTTTTTGTTCCATTATCTGCTCATCATAGAATTCTTCGACCTGTGGTTGTGAGTGGCGCACAACGTCTAACATACCTGTCCTGTATTAACACATATAGCGCACATACATAGCATGCGAACATAACTTAAGGTCTCCTTTTCACTGGATTGCACTGAATTTATGGCAAATTTACCAAGAAGTGATAAGAAGTTGAAATGTGTGTGCTGTGGAAGCTGAAAATCTTTGATGTCACACACCTTAGCCATTTCCTTCAAAGCACCTTCATCTTTAATTTGGTTGCGTCATAGAATTTTTCGAAACACCTAAATACAGTGGGACCTGTCTTGGGAGGTACCCTACTTTGTAACGTCTAGAATCCTGTAAAAGGCAGGAATACCATTCAAGGGAGGTAAAATAACCATGGAAACTAAGGATTCATGTCTGGGTAAAATTACCTTGAAAAGCAAAATAACACCCCAAGACAGGTGCCACTCAAGACAAGGTCTACTGTAGTGGGAGGTGCAATCCAATAAAAATGAAAGCCTATAAAATATCTCACAAGGCAAAATGTAGTCGTAAAAGAACCATGTCAATATTAAACAAAGTTAAAACTGTGCAATTTGCATAAACAGTTACTGAAAACATTTCGCAAGTGCACAAAATGAACGAATAAACTAAATTACTATCATACGCATATTCACCATTACTTCACGAAAAACTAATGCAGCATTTTAACATGCGATGTAAACATGCACTGCAATGCTGTTTCCTCCCCTCCCCTCCTAAAATATTGGCATTTCATTCATAAAGATATGTCTTTATTATTACTCTTGAAAACCTTCACTGTTAAGTTTAAAATATTTTCAACACATAGATACTACAGGCAACTCTTTATAACAAAAGTATCTAAACTTTCAGATCTGGTCCCAACAAGCATGATAATACATCGGGAGCACTAGCAGCTGAAGATTTTAAAACATTTTACTTAGAATTTAACAATAAATGCACCTTTTATAACGTGAATTCTTAGTTACAAACGCATTCGGCGTATTAAATTGCACTTTTAGTGTGAGGAAGTGACCCGATAAGATACATGTAAATTATAGTTTTGATGGCAAAATAAATAAGCACAAGACACTGTATGTTTCTTTACCTCTTGAGAGACTTGAGTATGTAGTTGTAGTTGTTCAACATGAATATAGACTTGAGTGTGACGTCATTATACGTTTCACACTTGTTGTTTAGATTCAGACCGAGAGAGGACAGCACCTTCGCTGAAAATAAGATAAGGTCAAGGCGTTCCTTAATTTCTTTGTACAACATATCATAAAAACAGAGTATACACGAGCACTTAACAATTTTATGGGCATACTATACAATACATTTGTTACAAAACTTTCACTAAATCTGTTCTAATTAGAACCTGTGTATTTACAGTGCAACTCGGTCAGCTCGAACTCCAAGGGCGCCAAGAAAAAAGGTTGAGGTAAACGGAGTTTGAGTTAAAAGATAAGTTAAGCGATGTCTAGCAAAGCTGGTTACACTGTATTTCATGTTTCAGCGTGTGATAAGATACCCACCGATTGGAGAAATTCTTACTTATATTATTAGATACAGATTGCGTATGAAGAAACAGATAGGCACTTACTGATATATTCAGCCAGTTTCCGTTGACTGTTTTCGGTTAACTCAACAGCTGCTGGATCTGTAAACAACCAAACTTATGTCAGTTGAATATAATACAATGTGGAAAAACTTTATTCCAAAAATTAATATTTCCACTTTTTATTATTGTATGCCGACTATGTTAGATAGAAGCAATATTTATAGCGCAAATATTAATGCATGTATGCATATTCATCTTTTTGCCTTAATTGCTATGCAACCATGATGTGCTTGCAACATTGTACATTTCATTGTGGGAATTTTAAAACATAAACAGAATAAATTATTACTGGGCTACTTATTGAACATTATTTAGGCGCACTGATTTGTCAAGATTATTTTGCAAGAAATGCAAGGACGTCAGCTGCAACAAACAGAATCCTGCGTATCCCTTATTTGAATAGAACTGCCACCAAAACTGTGCTTTGGCATTAGAACAGTTGGATTGCTCACTGCTAGAGCTTTGCATATTTAGGTAAGCTACAGGAGCCAACAAGTATGTCCAAATACCGTATTGTTCCTGAATAAAGCGCCGTCTCTAATTAAAGCATCCCCACATTTTTGTCGATAATAAATAATAAAAAATAAAATTTCCCATTCAATACTTTTGTGTAAAATTTTTAATGAGCAGGAGTGATTATTTGATCTTATAATTATATTTTCCCAAGTGTAAATGTATTTGTTTTGAATTGTTATTTGAAATTGTAAAAGTTGACCTGGTTTGCTATTATAATCACCAAACTTTACATTTTTCATCGATGAACTGTGTCCGCTAAAATTGGTGTTATGAATTATTTATGTGGGGGAGTTTCATACATGGAAGTTTAATGTTGCCAAACATTCCAGGTATGACCTCATGGCACTTCATAACACCTAAAAGTACAACAATAAGCAACTTTATATAATTAAACACCGATGTTTAAATGATTTGTTGACCCAACCTTTTCATTCTGCACCGACTGACTTAACCAACGATACTTACACCTAGGGGTAACACATTTTCCCTTATTTAACACAAAGAACTATAAAGTTCCGTCAAGAATTTAAAAGTTTCAATCATGCAGAATATTTCCTTCACCAATAAATAGTATAGATCTTAAAACGAAAACCTTCCCTTCCTTAACTAAGAGTCAAAGAGCTAGGAGCTAAATGATGCGGTTCCCTTATTTGCCATAATTGAAGACAATGTTGCAGCTCTGAGCGGCAGTACTCATAACTTTTCTTCATTGTAAACTGCTCAAAACAAGTTCAAGGTGATAGTTTTCACCACATGCAACATATCAAACCATATGAGCTAGATCCAGGATACATACAGAGCATTTACGACAGATTTTGCTTAACATGTAATACTCTAGAAACACGTTGTTTCTATCCTGGATCCGCCTCTGACACCAACACCATCATTTCAATACTTTAAACACTACTTTAATATTCTGACCTATTTTCTTATATCCCTTGTCAATAAGTGCTGAAAAAAATTCAAATTATTTGTTTAAATTGAAAATCTCATGGACGTATTTAAGTGCTAAAACACCGTCGCTTTTACTGAGATGTTAAATATGTGCTGGTCTGTTATTTTTAAATCTACCAGTGGTTAAACTCACAAGTGTCATATTCGAATATTCTTACGGGAAAATACTGTACTTAATATCATAAATACCTTGCGTAAGTAACATGGCACCGGCTGTTTCTTCAAACTCCAATAACTGTTCTAGGAAAACAATAGTCTGAAGAAGCAAAAGGCAATACAATGAAATTTTGTTGGTAATACATGTACCCAAAATTAGATAATAATCAAGTCGAACCGTTTTCTTTTTCTTATCCTGTTTCCATTTTAGTGCCACTTTTATCAGCATGGCTAACAGAATTATAAATTAATTGTATAATATAGTATCGTTTGGAAACGAACACAACGTAGCACAGCATCTTATTATTTTTACGAATGGATTAAGATACTTACATTACTAGTTAACTCGTGCACAGTTCCATCTGTCGGCATGTTGGTTTGCTTGTTCGGATCATTCTGGAAAATAAACTCACCTTCACTCAATAGTCCAAGTGAAAAGCAAAACGTTTATTGAGAAATGCATTTGTTTTCAAACGTAAGGTTAACATAAGGTTGTATGTAGCAAAATGAGAACTTACCCGAACACTATCAACAAATTCTTCCAGAGCCTTGGCCCCCTTTAGAAATACAAGTATGCATTAATGAAAAACAACGTTTCAATAAGAATATTACTTCAAACCATCAGCTTCTATGAAAACATTTACAGGCAAATTATGCTGAAGTGCACATCACTAATCACACCACAAGACAATTAAATAATGTAGCCACGAAGAAAATACTGTATGTACTTACAGTTGAGTCTAATGTACTAATCAAGTTGGTTAGCCTCGACTTGGTCGTGGGTGAGCAACCCTGAAAAATAAGTGCAACTATCGTAATATTTATCAGATATCAGATTATTGACCTGAACAAACTTGGATAACACAGCGGCTGATCGAAACTTCATTGACGTTTTGGTCCATTTCTGTATAAATGTACTTTTTTTATTGCCATCAGATAATTGTATTTCAGTCTCCAAATTTGGCGCGTGGCTTTACACGAGTGTACATACCTCCAAAACGACTGTAAACTCTTGTCTAATTGCTCTGAGATGTCTCAGCACAGGGAATATAGCGAGCACCGGAGTGTGTTGTTGTCCACGCCCTATTGCTCGACGGATGTTACTGGAAATTTGCTGCAACAAAGAACACAGACACTGGAGACGATATGATCACACCAAACCGAACAAACCGTACTTCGCACTACATTCTACAAGAGATTCCTAGATGTGTCTTTTATTTAACTACGGGGGTGTTTAGCTGCCACCTGATCTCATCATCACGAGGTGACGGCTCACTTGAGAGATACCTTACACCAAGGTTGGATGAGTTCTCAGGTGAGCTCCTGGCTGGGAAGTTGAAAGTTGTAAACTGCAATTGATGTACAGCAGTACAAAATAAGCGGTATATAAAGAGTAAATTAACTTAACTAATGTACAGAGACATTCCGTACGCCCTACAAGGTAAATAAATTACCTCCCACAAGCCCGAGTGCACCTAACATATGTCCACTTAATTAAACAAATTAGCAATCAAACACTATTCACACCAAACCTCTTAGAT
>JBCAUI010531651.1:0-11286 GCA_038406195.1 Haplosyllis anthogorgicola | reverse complement strand
TCCGCTTATATCGATATCCCGCTTATATCGATATTTTTTTCCGCGCCAAAAATATCGATATATCCGGGGAGGAGTGTGTGTGTTTTATTGGAACTGAATTTCGCGTGTGATTTCACTCGTTGACGGATCCAAGGGGGCGCCCCCCGTACAGCCCAGATTTTCTTCATTTTCATGCAGTTTTTGGCGATTTTTACGCACAAAAATGGGTAAAAATTAGGGCGCCCCAATGATGGCATCCCCCCTCCAACGAGAAATCCTGGATCCACTAGTGCAAATGCATGAGACGCACGCCCAATGCGTTACAGTTGGCATTTCTAACATTGGTCTCTCCAAACGATCACGGCAGCCAATTTGTTAGGACTTAGCTACATGTGTGTCTTGATGTTCCAAATCAGTAAGGGATCAACCACATTTTTAAGGGAATTCCTTCTTTTTAACTTTTCGTTAAAATTTATTTTCTAGGTTGTAGCTCAGTATATATTTAATTCATAGTGCTATTATGTATATTTACATTAAATTGAATATATTTGATTGGTTTTCAGTTAATATTTCTTTTCTAGTAACATTTGTTTCAAAGTAAACAAATAATGGAGAACTAAGTCAACTTGACATTTTAACATTTTTAGGAAATAGTCAGTCCACGGGCAATTCATGTCGTGTCCAGTCCTTCATTAATCAATGGAAGTCAAACCAAAAGAACAACTCACAAAGTAAATGGGTTGGAAAGTATAAAAATTGGGTCAAACTGGCAGGCCATGGACAGTTGCACATGGCTACATTGCTACATGTTTACTTTTGACTTGATGGGCAGGCTGCAGATTTTGGGACTATTTATGGCACTATTTTTTAATGCTGCCCAACCAAGTGAAGATAAACATGTAGCCATGTGCAACTGTCCATGGCCTGCCAGTTTGACCCAGTTTGATATTTTGATACTTGCCTACCCATTTACATTTGTTGAGTTGGTCAAATTATAACATGTATAAACCAACGAGGTGTTCTGATAGAGCACTGACCCTCATGCCTCCCCTGACTTTTTCCTATAATGTCTGCATTAACAAATATCAATAGAAATTAATTGCTAACAACAATTCTGAAGGTTCTGCATCATACAAATATGCTTTATTGGGATTCTGAAACTAAACAACGAGACAGCCTTTTGGCCGCATGTCTATCGAATGGCTCCACCCCACCTACCACTACCCCACCCCACCCCCTATGATCACCCCACCCCACTTACCACCAACCTACACCAACCAACTTCACCCCTACCACCACTCCACCAAACTGATAATGGTATACATTTGAAAGCAAGTTTACAAAATCAACCAGTACCAATTAATAAAGCTCCTAATTCCAAAAATTTTATGAAAATTGGCCGGAAATAAGTCAACTTTTTAGCTTCTTAAAGAGTATCTTCCTGAATACAAACAAAACTCCAGCAAATATTGACCGAAAGAAAAGGTTTTACAATTGAACTTAAAAGGCTAAACTTTAAAAAGTGGCCCATTTTTTTGCACCCTGCCCACTAAATAGGGATTACAAGGGGTCGTAGGGGGCAGCACCCCCTCACCGCCAAACCAAATTCTGACAATTCTTGAGTTTGGAATGGTTGTCTTTGGTGGTATCTGTCAAGTGCCACACACCCAACCTGCCCCTACCCCACCTACCCCCACCCCACCCCACCCCCACCCACCTAGAGATGGGATGACTGGATTCTTTGTTTTTCAGGCTGAAGACCACATAGTCTTATCGAATTTCATTCGATAGACAATTATAAAATTACCCTCATTTTAAGGGATTCTAATTCACTTTGCAGATGATGAATTTCGGTTTGTAACCGTTTAATCTTTCTTTGTTGCTCAGAGTTGAGCTCAGGTTCATCCAAAACAAGAAGATGCTCCTCAGGTCCTAAGTCAAAGTCCTCCAACCCCCGTGCTTCCACTTGACCCCTTAATTCGCTGAAATAGAAGTAAGAACACCGCGAATCAAGATACCAACGTGTAATGGTGCACTCACTGTACCGCAGGGAAGATGAGCTCACTAAGTTGAACTCGCAAAATCGCGAAGGGTGAGGCTTCTGTGATAGTAAAATCACTGCATTATGGGGAAGATAAATTGTTTTAGCCGGTGGGCTAATCATAGGTATGTCAAACTAGGCAAACATGAAAATGAGTACCACCCACAGTATTTAACAGGTCATCTTTTTCATTGTAGAAAATCACTACATGTAGCGTGACAGATCTTACCCATACGCCAGCAGAAGCATCTCATATCGTTGGATAACTTGATTCATACGTTGTTTGTATGATTGTGCTGCTTGGCTCAATTGTTCCTCTCGAACCTAAATGGGTATGGGTAACGAATAGTACAACAGTTATGAAAGAACTTAATATTAGTGCACTGAATGTACTCTGTCATTACCAATGCATTTGCTTCACAAATGGAGACAAGTGTTGCAGGAAAGTAAAACGGAATGTGAATGTTTCGTTGCAGTTTTACCTTGTGGGCTTTGTTGAGATCTCTCAGCATATCCCGAACATAGTCTGTCATTCGCTCCTTTGCTTTTTGACTGTTAAAGTTGAACTTCTTGTCGACATACTCCTGCATGATATTAAAAGATTGACATCCCTCAGATTTCAGTGCAGATAAGGTATCGGTTCAACAAGTCTCTAAAGACAGAGTCAGAGTCGTCCAAAGTTCAAAATAGGAGTACCACCAGTCACCCCACAAAATGTTTACAGGCTGGCTCCAGAGAAGAGAAGTTGATGGTACCGAAATTAATAAAAAAAATTAAAGTTAGGATTTATTAATATGCGAGTGAGTAGTCCTGCAGTCGGAAATACTTACTGCAATGTCCTCTACATATTTCACAAGTCTTGATCTGAATTCGTCGTTTATATCTTTTAGCTTGTGTTGCATTCTGTTGTTTTGTGACTTCAGCTGATCCCTCTCACTCCTTACAGTAATAATTTGCTGGAAATGGCATGATAATGGAAAATAAACAGTATACGAAACAACATATCCACATTTTTATGATTTAAAATTTCAGAACGGATTATTTGGTTGTACTCACTACGTTTAGTTCTGACAGTTTTTTCTGTCTTTCTCTCGCTTGATTTCTGGCTTCATGTAACTCTTTGGTATGTGCTGCCCTGCAGAGATGTTTTTTTTAAATTATCTGTATTATTCTCGGGTAAAATGTCATATTTACAGTATACTACAAGGTAGTCACATTTTCGCCTCAATTTTGTATCAGTAATGAAAGTCTCACATTTTTCTTTCCAACTTCCTGGAGTCATCTTCATGTTGAAACCTCATTCTTTGCAACTCAGTCTCGTAATATTTAGAACTTCCAAAAAGCTCCTTCTCCAGATTGTCCTTGAGTGTTGCTACCAGATAATCAGCCTAAGGTTTCAAGTGACGGCATAAATAAACTTAAAATCGTTTTGGTCTGTTCGGCAGGTTATCAAATTTTTGTTAAATACTTTGGTTAAAAAGTGCAATTGTAGCACCAGAACTCATACCTTTCTCACGGACAGTCTGTTGACCACCGCTCTTACTCTATCTATTTCCGAACTTGGATCACCATGTCTGTAATCTGAATGTAACACGTCCTCTAGTTCCCTCATCAAAGCAGCCTTGGCATTAGCAAGGTTTAGTACCTCGATGCATAATTCCTCATTCTTTGTAGCTTCTTCATCAAGTCTCTTTTTAAGACCGAGGTAGTTAGATTTTATATTAACGTACTCGTCGGCAAGTTCTTCACGATCTCTCTCAATTTCGTTCATTTTCTCTCGAGCATGTTTCGCAATTTTTGCATGTCTGTCTCTTTCCAATCCCAGGTCAGTTGCTTTGTTTTCTAGCTGAAGAACCTGTTATTTGTTACAATTTTAATTCATAGTCTAAATTTTTCGTTGATAATTTTCAACCCCATTTATTAATTTTGCAGCTTGTCATTAATAATTGAATGGTTAGTCTCACCTTATTAGTCAGTTCAAATTTTGCAGCTTCGCTTTCTTCCCGAAGTTTATTGTTTTCAATTTGCATCTCAACAAGAGTTTTTGATACCTGTTAAAATAAATAGTAATAAATTTACATGCGGATCTTGAGATCAATGCTAAGCAATAAATTACACGGACAAGTTATAATCTTTTTTGTGTAAATAATACAGTAGCACGTGCGAAAATATGTTAATATTGTTACTTTTAACTTTTCTTCTTCAGTCATAAGCAGTTGTGTGGATATGTCCGTTTTACTAAGGGCCAAAGAGCCAAACTGTCCTTGTAGCGATTCATTCCTGTGCAGCAATGCTTCGTTTTTGTCCCTCAATTGTATCTGGAAGATATATCCCATTTTAGACAAAGAACGATTCAGGAATTGTCTTATAATCTTGCATAAAACTTTTGCTTTGCTCAGTAACTTTACACGAAAGAGATAAAAGCCTTATTAAAAGGAAAATCCTTTCAAATTATATTGTATATATAATCTTACATTTTCTGTTTGTAGTCTTCGTAATTCTTCTTGCACATCGGCTAGCTCATCTGGTCCAACTGGTTCTCCATAAGCTGACAGGCCTTTGTAAGCCATAAGTATTCTATTCCTCTGTATTTTACTATGAGCTTCTAAAATTAAACTACAATTTCTTACTTTGTTTTACACCAAGTTATTGCGATGCATAACATGGGAAATGGCTTTTCAACATTTGGTAGCGAAGTGATCAATGCAAAATCATAGAAATCAAAACAATGGTATGTATGTTCACTTGAAATTACGTGTTTTGAATTGACTTCAATGTAATATCGTATTTAGGTGAAGCCTCAATGTAATGTTCTCTCTTAACATCCAAAAATATGATTTTAAAGTCATATATATAGTCACTGCTGATAGAGAAATATTTTGTCACACAGCTACACACAGTAAACAAGCTTGATCCTTTTTGGACAACATTGAAATGGGACACTCACCAATTTAAATGCAAAGATCAATATCTGTAAGTGGATAAGAACATGAAAATGTGTAATCTTGATTATTCAATAAGCCGTGCACGTAGTGAAGGAAAATCCACTGAATTCGGTTAAACGTTTTCTGGAACGTGTAACCGTACATGGTCATATTCGGTGTTCATGATCTTGAACCTGATATAATGATTACATCTTATTCCACTTGATTAACATGTATTACACTTGTTCAATCTAAAAATTGCCGATTGCTGCAATTGCAATCTTGTTGTTCTATGCGTGAAATCTGATAATGAGACAGATTTATAAGGTCACGTCAAGTACTTTTAAGGCCAAAACCTGTCAATCAGTTATATATATAGAGAATTAAAACTCATGCTATCCAGTGAAACTCAAAGTCTGTCATGCGGGTCCGTCATGCGCGTGTTTTAATGAGCAGGAGTGTACAATGGGACAGCCCAAGTGGGTTCCCATTGACAAAAATATTTGTATTGATAGTGGCACTAAATATAAATTTATGTTCTTTCCAAACTTTCTCTATTTGACAATATTTACATTTTCTCGCGCTACAAACATGTATCAAAGAAAACCATGCAATGAGTGCAGCCTGGTCACCAAAAGAGAATCCACCATCTATGCATATGATGGTGGCAAGATGATCAAATAAAATTCGTTTCTAATTATTTTACAATTCTGTACTAGAGTGCAGATGGGTTTTTTTCAAGCAAGATCGATAACTATTTGTGTAATTACACTTGGTTCAACAGAAAACGAATAATTCAAAATAGAATAATAGAATCCCGTGCTGCGCTGGTGTTGAGGTCATATAAAATAATGAATATAATTCACCTGAGCAAAAAAGTCGTTCGCGATCGGAAAATTCTTTATCCTTGCGAGTTGGTTACACCACTTTGGTTGAGCAGCTAAGACATGTATACATCAGCGTGCGGTCCAAAGCACATCAATACTCTTGTCTTACAATTTCCCCCGAGTTCATCTTTTATAAGTGAAGTCAGAAACGAATCCCTAAAAAGATCCGTTAAATATTAAATAAAAAAAGATGGATTGAAGCACGTTAATCATACGGTACCTTCATTTCACCAATATTTGTGATGACACACTGAACTGCAATACAAATCTAATGGATACTGCTGTTACGTTGCATTGGCAGATCTTGGGGGGGGTGCCGCCGGCGCACACCCCCCCCCCAACGGCCCAAATTTTCTTCCTTTTCATGCACCTTCTGCTAAATTTTGGGCGAAAATAGGGGTTGCCGCCCCCCAACGGGCCGAGCGCCCCCAACGGGAAATCCTGGATCCGCCCCTGCATTGGCATAAAATGTTCAAGGTAACTGACCCGTCTTTGACCAGTCTGTCGTCATCTTCAGCATTCGCTAATTGTGTGCGTGACTCTAAACAGACCAAATAGTGATTTGAGAACCTCTAAGTCCAGACCTTCTTTTGCCACAAGAAACCATTGGCCAGAACTTCTGTACCAGAAGTTTTCAATATGGTAAACCGCGATTTGTTTGACATGTCGTTGTCCGTTGTGTACTAAAATAGTAATAAAAACAAAAACAATGCCAGATTAGTTCGACAATTGAACAATATATTTCAGTAGGACATGTATGTCAAAATTCGAACTTTACTTTCTACTCCATACATTTATGTGTCTTACATTACTATTTATAATAATTTATGAAGAGATAAATTAAAAAGGAGTTTCAAATTTTCATTAATGCTATGTCTCAATTTGTCAGGGTTGAATCACTGTCAACACTCGAGTATACTTATTCTCACCAAAGTCAAATCTATAAAAATTATAATATGGCTGAGATTCTTCGTCGGCCCCAGATCTGTGTACTCTTCATGTCGACTCAACCAAGCTCGATCAAACGTTGAGGTGGCATCCCCCACATTTGGAAGGACCTGGGCGGTTCCGTTCTGAAAATTAATGGTGTATTTTAAATCATTATACTAATTTGTATGCTTCTATATATAGCACAACATCTCATCTTATGTATTTCGTTTTGTATTTTGATGTTTATCGATAATTTTAGAAATTGAAGACCTTTAGTATGTTAAATGACACTTGTTGTTGTCTAGACTGACTAAATTTGATTCGACAGACAGTTATGTGCATGGTACCTCCTATTCGCTCGCTCGCTTTTGTTTTATTGGAATGACTTTGAAGAGATCACTTACTTTCACGAAAGCACCCCTTTCAGCAGACCGCATAATGACAAGTTGTCCTGTTAGGTCATCATCGTCCGGTGTTCTGAGAAGATCGTGTAATTTTTCGTTGTAGATTTCATACATTTCCAGCTGTACGTTGGTATGACTTCGACTGAAGTTCGATTGCGCGTATCTTTTATCTGTAAATTATTGGCAATGCATTGCATGGCAGGCTGAAACTTAAACTAACACTTAATTTGTTTTCCGGCCCTAGCCTGACTATAACTGTAAGGCATATTAAATTTATAATTTATAAATTTATACTACATATTACTTGTTTATAGACAGCATAATTGGACTGCTTCTTAATAACACATAATTTTTCTGGCACAACCAAAAGTACACGGAATTCGTATCAGAAATTTAACAATAGCGCATCAAAAGCACAGCGTGAAATTCTTTCGTTCTCTCCTTTCTTCTCTTCGTTTCCATAATAATACGATTTTTGTGTACTGAAAGCAGTTACAAAATATCTCACAAATTGGAAATATACCTTCTCCTGTTCGCGTAAAAAGTTGTTCTAAAATTAGATGAACAACTCTACTTTGGCCAGAATTTGCCTTGTCTCCCGCAACTGAATGTTCAGCACCTCTTCATAAACTACACGGTCCCTTCCTTAACGGCCGTTAAGGCTGTCACGCTGGTCTAGGAGCGTGCACTCCTTACAGGGCATTGGGGTTTCCAGGGCCGCTTAACACAACGAATTGCTGCACGCCCACTAATTTTTGACCGTATAGTTTATGACGACGCGCTGATGATTTACCACTGCCCGACTCTCCACTCACAAGAAGACACACGTTTAGACCAGCGGCAAATAAGTCCACTAAAGATTCAACACTCTTTTTGTAGATGCCTCTTGAGTGAATAACTGATGGAAACTGAAAATATTTTCAAATATGGAAGTAAAGTATCAATATACAAAAAAGAAAGAACGAAAGGAAACAAATCTGAATTAGGAAGAGAAGTAAAAGACACAGAGACACAGATACACGCACGCACACACGCACGCACGCACACACCCAAACTTACTTGAATGCAACATCGCCAGCTTCAATCTTGTGGTGACTAGCTGTGGTACTTATAGTTGGTGGACCCTCTCCTTGCAAGGGAAACTTTATTTTGCCGATTATATCAATATTCATTGCCCAAATCTGAATCAGTTCAAAAGGAGTTAAATGAGCAGAGGTCTCACGGACCAATGAAGTTCTTCTCTCCTATGCGGAGGAGTACAAAACCGGAAGTCATCAGAAGCGCGTTGTTTTTTTTTGTTTCTTTCAGTTCAAAGTAACATTTAATGTCTACAGGGACATTGTCAACACTTGTGAGATACACACACAGGTGTCTCTCTTCTAACACCATTCGTCTATCATTTTGTAGAGTATCTGTTGCGACTTTCTCACAGAAACGTTTTGTAAGTCACTCCAGACTTTCGTTGGCATGCCGGTCGATGAGTGGTTTTTTGCTTGACCTTAATAGACTAGAGGTCCCCGACCAGTACTGGGACACCGAAACTTACAGCTGATCTCACATATACCCTATTTTTCCGAACCAAGTACTTGCATGCATTTTTAATGTGTCTCATTGGATGTTAAAAATATATGATGCAATATACACGGGCACTGATGTCTTATGGAGAAATTTATACTATTTAAACCATAAGTACAGGGTAGGAAATGAAGGGGGCTCTGGGCTGCCTTCTCCATGTCATCTATTCAGCAGTAGACTGGATACCGGCAACAAATTAAACTGCTTACACAAGTAAACATGATGAACAAGTCAACTTGTCAACCAATCTGCAAAGATGACATGGAGAAGGCAGCCCTCGTTTCCTACCCTTTACTTATGGTTTAAATATCTTCCAATTTCTCCAAACGACATCAATGCCCGTGTATTAAACTGTGAACTAAAACAGATACCTGTGTATGGGTCTCAGCAAGATGGCGAGTTGGTGAGTATTTATACATGCATGGTAAATCGTGAATTCTTTCAGCCTGCGGCATATCTTCTTTAAAATTGTAGAATAGTCACGGAGGTAAATTTTTGGTTAGCACTGACGCAAATAATTCCAGAATATAAATTGAAAATGTTCGTTAAGACCAAGTGTTATACTAACGTCCGCATAAACATGATGGTATAATGTGAATGCCAAGTCGTGACGCATCAGTAAGCTCCATTGAACATGTCATTGTTTCCCTCATAAGATTTAGTTTCTGCACGTTAAAGGGACGTTGAGCGAATTCTTTTTTCAAAAAAGAACATCTATGATTATGGATTTAGATGTGGATTTAAACATGTATTTATTCGATACGATTGGTCAGTCGCAATGATTCTGATCATGTTCAAAAAGTGTTTCTTCGTCATGCTCAGCAGGTGTCAATGCACTTTTCAAGAAACAAGGTATACATGTAACTTTCATTTTAGAATTCCCGATCTTTCTACAAATAGGAGTAAAATACACGCAACCAATTGGCAAAACCTTTAATATTTGACGCAAAAAGCTGCAGAGGATGATAATCTAGGACAAAATTTTGACACATGAATTGACAGTATGAAAATCTTGACAATTTGCGATCACTCACTTTGAATTCAAATTCCAAATAGTCCAACTTGTATTTTCTCAGATCACATCACAAGATATTCACAAGTTGTATATTGTAGGATGAAGCATCAGGCAAGTGGGGGAGGGATTGGCATAAGAGTAATGGAAGCAAAATATATTTCGGGGAGTTAATTCGGTAGAAATTCGACCATGAGGCCTTCGCATTACACACATTTGAAACACCTGATGAAAGAATGCGTAAGTATCCAAGTGAAAAGACTAGACCAGCGAGCGGACATCTTTCAATGAAAGAAGGTCCAGTCCCGTCCACCATGTATTCATGGCTTTCCAGTCTGTACAGTGGACTGTAAACAAGAAATACCATGTGCTTTTTACCCCATCCCCAGTCTAGTCAATTCTTATGATTAGGGAAATGGGACAAATTATCATGATTAAAAGTGATTAAACATGGCTAGTTTCCAGACCTAAATTTGGTAGAATTTGGCTGGTCTCCAGACTAGTAAGAAGACTAACAAACAGCAAAATGGAGAATCGAAAAGTTACACAGACGTCTGTGGAAACGACGCTATCCATTGTGAGAGACGGTTTTTCTTTGGAGTGCATTTGTCATTGAACGCCTGTATGATTGATTTTACAAGACCATTTCATTGTTATTTGGAACCATAACTGGAAGGATTTAAAGGAGCGTTTGGGCTTACTTTATAAATATGAGCCAACGTATTCACAGATCATCAATCAATAGAGTTTATCAGAATGACTTAAGAAATAATTAGTTTTTGTCTTAAAACTCGCAATAAAATAGAGTGAGAAATCCGAATCACCCTTAATCTTGTTTTTATAGAAATTTAGGGAGGTATAAGTTTGAAAATGCGTAAGATCATTCTTTTGTGCGACTTATCAACTAGTGATCATAACTGTAGTTAGTTTAACTAGTTGTCTGTCGAATGACAGCGTATGTGGTCTTCAGCCTAAAAAACACAGAATCCGAAAATGAGGTTCATCCCACATTCCACTTTCCTATGTCAAGAAGTAGTACCAAGAAATAGTTTTGTTACTATGATGTTACTTTGGTAACACTGAGACATCATTTGACAGACACACGATGTTACTTTTGACGTAATGCCTCTAGTTAACTAGTTAATCTTCGAATTTTCTAACTTTCTTGTCATGAAAATGAATAACTAACTAATCCAGTTAGTTGTAATGTTAATAGCTATTTGAAGGGCCAATGTCTTTGAAATGCACACTGTTTAATTTATCCACTATCTTTATGGTGTTAGATAAATAAAGATGCAAATAATGATAAAGTAATTAGCATGTGGTCACCTTATGTAACCATGTAATTAAATTGTTGATGTAATTGATAGTGTGTGGTGTGGACATAGTGTTTTATTAAGCTGGGCCCATAGGGACCTGGCTTAGACACATGGACGAAGATTGCAGGCAGTTTGGTTTGTATCTCAGGAACAGACCCCCCTATGTGACATTAAACAGACAGACCCCCCCCCCCCATCAGACATGAAACATACCC
>JBCAUI010531640.1:0-11286 GCA_038406195.1 Haplosyllis anthogorgicola | reverse complement strand
TATAAACAGGATACACAAGTGGTATCAGTAGGATTTAATGTGCTAACTGAAAGATGCCTACAGAGTGGGTGCCAAGTCGGATAAGCTTGTTCCTACTAATTGGTGTGTGGAGTGATAGAATAGGGCTTATAGTACCAGAGTAGATACATCTGGAAGGGGTTAACTCAATAGGGGCTTATGATACATCAATGAGCTCGTCTGAATACGAGTAAACGGGCTGTCGCAATTTTACTTTAATTTTAGTAGGCCAAATGCACAGCTAAATTAACCATAGTGGTGGTACTCTCGACAGGGATGAGTGTGTCTAACAAACTTTTATTATAGATAAACCTTACCAATCATTTAGAATCAAGAAGCGAAAATTTTCACTCAAGAGTTCCTGAAATTCCAATCAATTTGAAAACGTACAGAACAAAAGAGAGGACACAAGAATTTCATGCTGCGATTTTGGATTTCTATTGTTTCAAAACTGATAGGAATTTCATTGTTTTGAATTTCCTATTCTGAATTTGAAAGTTTCACCGGTTACCTCCAGCATGTCAATCAATTTCCCCCACTGTAAAGGCAGACTGGTAGGAATAACTTTTTCAACCTAACATTTTCATCGAAGTCCAGCACCATTGAAGAGAGATCAAGGACACACCATACTTGTAAATTATCAAAGACCACTGCAGTGCAGACCTCACAACTAGCAATAGATTGCCTTAAGCTTACTTTTTACTGTTTTGAAATAAATTACAGACCATGCAAACAGGTCAGTTTCAACAGCTTTGTCACGTTTGAACTAGATATTATCAAGTTGGTTTGTTTATTTACTTTTACGATTACACTTGACGAAAATGGGTATTCAACTTATTGTTCATTTTTCTGTGTTTTAATCCTGAGGGTAATACATGTTGACCTATGATCCATAAAATGTTTTGTTTATTTATTTTTATGGAAATAAACAAATTGACTAGATATTATCTAGTGTAAACATGACTAAGGTGTTGGCACAAGTGAGTTCTTGGTACCTGTCACCATAGTAAATGTGACAGCTATTGAGTACCAAATACCTACTAACTGTCAGGGAAACTGACAGCCTTGCATTGTTTCAATTTGAAGATGTAGGCCACAATACTCTGGAGTTCACTTCACTTTTTTGCTCTGTCAGTAACTATAAACATAGTTAATGACGGAATTAATTATATGTACATTTATTGAAATATCCGTGGGAGTACCCTGGTTCTGTTTCATAACAAAGCAGTACACAAAAATTGTATCAGAACTTTAGTTCCCTGAAATACCCTTATGTGCATAATTGATACGATTTTGTGTAGACTAACAGAGGTCATTGCACACAATTCTTTAGAGGTTTTACCAAATTGGTTTAACGTTCGGAATTAGGCAGATTTGGTAGATTAGGTAGTTTTGGCAGATTAGGCAGATTTGGCAGGGAAATTTAGACGAGTTTTGGTACATGACTGAAAATAGTCACTTAAAAAGACTACATTCAGTACTGAACCTGAAATTAGTCATAGATTGATCTAATTGGTTATTTTACTGAAAACAGTATAAATTGCCTGCCAAATTCGCCTAATCTGCCCAATCTGCCTAATTTAGCAAGGGAAAGAATTAGGAAAAACCTAGAATATATGTTATTTTTATACCTAAAAAACAGAGGACTGGCTTCCATTTGAGAGGGAGTTTCTATTTGAATAAATACGGTATTTGTCGTTGTAGCGTCGTTTGAGGCGAGTGTTGTTTACAACAAACCGTTTCTTCCGGATCTGACGAACAAATCATCCGACGTTTTCCTGGCTCAGCAGAACGAGACGTGTTCCACCGTGGAGCGAGCCTTCAGGAAGAACCAGGACCCATCACGATACAGAGGTTAGTATTTCATGGCTTCCCCATTACACATACGTGTTCATTTGGAGTTCATGACCTTCAAACCAAGATTTGTTTGTTCACATTTTCTTTCCACTTGGTTGAAATGAATTCATTCTAGTTCAGAGTCATTCAGCCTTTACAATAGCTGATTACTTCAATTGCAATCTTGCTGTGTTATGCAAGAAATCTGAGAATAAACAGAAATATAAGGTCAGGTCATCTGTCAGTCATTTATTGAGAGGAAACTATAACTAAAACTGTCGACTCATGCTGGAAAAAGAGGAGGGTAGTGTGGGAAGGTTATGGGTGAGGGCGTTGTAGGTGGGATGGTTGTGGGTAAGATGGGTTGAGGTATGACTGTGGCGGGAGAGAGAGCCTAAGTGCTATTAGTATCTTGGTCAGACTCCTCCCACTGCTCACATGACAGGGTAATAAAGGAGAGTAGCAGCTTCACTCCACACTTGCATTGAGCAGGTGTGATACAAGTACGATTAGTACTAGTCAGACCTCCAGGCAGTCAACAGGGTGTTACTTACTGGCCTGTGTTGGGAACACTGTACTTGGGGTTAGAGTCTTAGGGACACACAGAGATAGTGTACGCCAACTGTGAGACAGGGTGGGTACACTGATCATCTGGGCAGTGTTGCCGACAGACTCTGGTAGTATTAACAAGAGGACCTTTGTAGCCGTGGTGCTGGGGGCACAGGGACAAAGAACCTCCTGCTTGTTAAGTACTGATTGGATATTTGAAGATTGGAATATACATGCTCTTCTTAGAGTGTGTATAAACTTGTGTATTGGATTATATACAACATATATCTGTATGATTACTAAACTTTTAGTATAAACATCTTAACTCATTGTCACTGGTTAAAAGCACCGTTCAGCCATCTAGTGATGTTCCTTGGACAAACACAACAAGAATAAAAGGAGAACTACTAACCAACATCACGTAGCAGGATAGTTCAAGACACAATAAGTGTCTTCACAACAATAGAACAATAGTATAAATAGTAAGAAGACCGCTCAAGTAGAAGAACATGAGTTTATCCACATATCAATTTTATGGCTCAGTTTTAAGGAATGCAATAATCTTACAGTGTCAGTATTTCATTTTCAGAAGAAAAATACGTGGATAAATCCAAGTTTTGATGACTTTCGAGATTTTGGTGGAAGTGAAACCAGGATATCCAGCCAGTCAAAACCGTCCACTCAAATGGTATCTCGCAAGAGGTCTAGAAATACAGATGAACTATTAAATCAAGGCAAAAAAGTTAAACCACCGGAACCTACCACTGATTTATGGGTGGATAAATACAAACCAAGATCATTGGTAAGAATATTTCCTAAATTTTATCGCGTGAAATTTACCAGTAACTGTAGAATTTCCTGTTCTCAAGTCAAAAGGGACAGACAAGTCCAAGTCATGAGTTCTTTCAAACGCTGGCAGACTGGAGCAGCTCTATATTGCCAACTATTAATTCTGTCCTGTAGGCTGACCTTGCAGTTCATAAGAAGAAAGTGGGTGAAGTTCAAGGATGGTTAGAAATGAATGCGAAGCGGCATTCACGTCACGTAAGCATTTTTGATTAAAATTTAAATAAAAAAGAACTTTGCAGTAACACGAGAACAATATATTTTCATTTGGACGTGTTTTGTTGATAACTTTCAACTTCATAGCAACATTTATAACAGCTGATCCCATGTTTTTTGGTTTGTTTTTTTTTTTTAATTTTTTGTTGGACCATAATCCATTTTTGGGGCCACTGATTACCCTTATTTTGAACTTTATGTGACCCTCCCCACGTGTTTCAAATCCAGGGTGGTTCTCTTGTCAACACTATGGCTTGCCTGCCTGAGGTGATCCCAAGAATCATGTCTGGTGCTTTTCCACAAATTGGGGTGTACACTATACACATGTATACAGTAGACTTACCATCTGGACATCCCTCATGTTACAAGAGGAGGGCAGACAGCAGTGGTGCCCGAACTGAGGCAGTCCAAGGACGCACGCTCTTCAAATGAGTTTGCTACCACTCATCCATGCTGGACGGCTTAACAATTGATGTTTATTCTGCTTGCAGTAGTAGATGTCACTGGGCAGCACTAAACGAAGTTCGGCACCAACTTACGTGGAACCAATAAACCATAATAAAGAGTTTTAAAAAACGAGATGTTTTATATTTTGCGTTTTATAAGTTGTTAGACACGTAGATTTGTTGAATACAGACGTAGTATTTTTTTTAAAGATGTGAATTGTGTGAAATATATTCAAACATTTATTCATATGTTTAGGGTGCTCCCATGCTCTTGCTAACAGGACCGGCCGGATCAGGAAAAAGTGCCACAGCGTATGCATTAGCAGAGCATATGAACATTGACGTAAAGGAATGGGTTAATCCTGTTGCTGAAAATACCCAAACTATGAATCCAAACAGACATAGAGGCCCAGGTATAAAGCTTACTTGATGCACCATAAAAATAAAGTAATAAATAATGCATCGCATACAGTGAATTGTCTGCAGTGCATTTTATTTTGTGTCAGGCGTTTTTTTCTTCAGGGGCATGCATGACTCACATAAGAAGAGGAATCATAACAGAGTAAAATTAAAATTATGCTTTATTTAGTTGAAGAAACTTGTCCACGAGAGTGATGTAAAGATATAACTTATTAAAAATATAAGACCAACTTATGTGACATCACAGACTACAGTTGTCCCCGGATATATCGATATTTTTGATGCGGGCAAATAGCATCGATATAAGCGGGATATTGATATAAGCGGAACAATTAATATAAGGGTCTATTAACTTGGTGCAGAAAAAAGTATCGATATAAGCGATATCGATATATCCGGGGAGGAGTGTATTGATAAATTAAGTAGATCATTTTGTAGTTAAAATGTACTTGTCTTCACAGAATTTGTTCCAGTCGGGGGAAGTGCATATGAATCTCAGAGTAACCAGTTTGCTGACTTCCTGTTACGTGCCAATAGATACCCATCACTGCAGATGTTTAATCTGCATTCCTTACACAGTAAACTCATCTTAGTGGAGGTAAATAGATAAACAATATTTTCGACTTGCACGAATACATTTTAGTGAAAACACATTTTATTTTAGTATTGTCAAAGACTTTACATCGAGTGTGGGAGTGATCAGTTGACATGAATTCTACTGTGTGACTCATGCACATTATTTATTACTGCACAGGAATATCCTAATGTGTTCTTCACTCAAACAAGGCAGTTTCACGATATACTAAGGTATGTCCAATCGACACCTTTTTCATAATCATATTAAAGTTTAGATAATAAATAATAGCAGGCACTAGTGTTTCACGAAGTCCATATTGCAAGATGAAACTCATTCGTAATGACAATGTTGCATGTGGAGATTTACTTCAGTTTTAATACATGCAGTTTACCTTATTGTAGAAAGTATCGTCAGCAAGCACAGAGTCCTTTGGTATTTATTGTGAGTGACAGTGCAGGAGGTGATGGCAACGAACGATTGCTGTTTCCAAAAGACGTGCAAGCAGAATTACATATCACTAATATCAGGTTAGTTGTGTGTAGATGATCGATAAGTACAATATTGGATATTGTAGCATGTAAAATATCAGAGTTACAAAATTAAAATTAAAATGAATGCAAATTATTCAATTTACCGAGTCTTTCAAGAGGGTTTCATATAACTTCTCAAAACTCAAGTTAATGTACACAAAAGAAAATATGTAGCAGAAAGAAAGTTTATATTGTAATCCACAAATTTTTGCCCGTAGTTTACCGAGAGTGTACTTTAAATTTTTAGCTTTAATCCTGTCGCACCAACTAGTTTATCAAAAGTCCTTCAGAGGATAGCATCTGCTGAATCGTCGCAGGTATTTCTTCAGAGTGTTCATGACAATGGAATAGAATAAATGCGATTTTACATCAACCCTTTTCATAGTATAACTGTCACATTAACTGATAAAATAAGATACAAGCCAGCGTAATCAAATAGGGATAAATAGACATACTGAAATGATCATGGACTAAAATGATTTATCATATAAACTAATATCTCCTCTGGTTTCGGTAGAATAAGACTTCTTCAGTTGTTTTTAGGCAGGAGGAAAACTACAAATACCCGACAAGTCTACAATAGATTCCCTCGTCTCCTCTTGCTCTGGTGATATTAGAGGTGCCATCAATGCCTTACAGTTTACGTGTCGTAGAGGTAAGTTTTAATTTCTTTAGCATCATCCTATGCGAATAATATATTTTGACAAGGAGTGGCTAAATGGATTTCATTTGACGTAGCGGACAAAACGAGTTTGTGATAGGTTGCTTGATTGCTGACATATAAAAGTAGATGTTCCCTGCTGCCAGTTGCAACGGGTGATGTTTGATCTAAAGTTTAATTTTAAATTTTTTGCAATATTCCACTATTTCCTGTGCTGTGTCAGGCAATTTCCCTTTGCCAAGATAGCAGCCACGTTATTTCAGTGCAGGCAAATACGTAAGTGGTTTTGCAATTGAGCATGGGATGAGAAACAACAGTATAAAAGCAAAGAAAACCCGCCAAAGCATTAATTGAAGAGCGTTTTATGTTCCCTTTGAGTATGACTTATGCCTTTGTAATATCTAATTGTCTGTGAAGTTCTAGACAAAACGAATTACACAATACTCTAACCTGCCATTCCAGTGCGGTAAACTGTAATTGGAAAACGCAGTAATGGCCTGTCTGCAGGGCCCATTTTACAGGTCAAATGGTAACACGTCGTATGATAGGAAAAACTAGACATTTGTGCATTAAGCTCATTGATCACTCACTCCTCTCAAGCCATACTGTGAACAGTTTCCACCATGAATTGTATAATAATGTTGAAGTTGATTTCCTGCTCTAATAAGTGTGAAAATTACTATTGATTTCCCTCATTCACATTTTCATTTCAATCTAAATTACTGGGCAGAAGGATTTGGCAAATATTTTAAAACGTCAGCATTGATTAAAATGCTTTGTAGAAGGAGACTCTGTATGATCGGTATGTTTGGGCACAGATTGATCCCGTAGAAAATGTGATCACAAAAGCAATGTGATTAGGAGGAACACATCTGGTATGGGAAACTTTCTCTGTCCCGACAGACTGATTCGGAGGCTGGAATTAGACACTATACATCACTGGAGCTGTCGTGCCGCATTTACATATGGCCAACGATTCTTAAATATACGTATCCACTACCCACCGCACACATTCGTGTACAGCATATCCTGAAACATTTCATTGGCTTTTTTTATCAGTCACCATGGACCATCATATGGAAATATGTACACAGTTAGTCGCTAGTCACTTTAACCAATACAAAATAGGCGCGCTTTAGTTCAGTGTCACAATATTACGAATATTTAAGAGATTTTTGAGATGGGACTTTATTTTTCATAATTGTTGGATTTACGGTAGAGTTTTGGTTGGAACACACCAGATGGTTAACCTTGTTCTGAATTATGGAGACTTGTCAAAGTTTCCCGTAATACTATTGATCGTCAAGTAGCGTCTAACATATTTTGTGGACTTGCAATAAGGCAAGAAAATACTGTGAATAAGAATGTCTCTCCACCCAGTGGACATTTGATTGCTAAATTGCAATTGACCGTCAGTTCTTTTGGGCTTCACTGGAGATGAAGATGTAAAGTCAGGAAACAGGGAAGAAATATTGAGAATCGAGTGTGATTTGTATTGGAAGTAGAATAGATATTAAATGCTCTATATGGTAACTCTGGCCCTTGGGACAAAACGGCCCATAAATCATGTGCCGGATTTAAATGGTGCTGTGACAGGGTCCTTGTACTCGGAATGGTTTGGCAACAGTTCAATGCCATCTAGATTATGATAAATACCTTTTGTCCTCGTTAAAAGCAGAAAAAAGTATTTGCTAAAACCTTTTTCAGAGAATGTGTGTATACGAATACGCTTATATCTTGTCATTTGCCACTTTGTATTGATTGGAAATTACACATTATCGCAGCTGTTGTGCATTGTTCGTTCGATTTTTTTGCGTAAATTTACGTATTGTAAATGATTTAGTACAATAATTCTAGAAATATCGTTTGCCGTGGGTTAAGTGGATGCAATAGAGCTTTAATAAGTGGATGCAATAGAGCTTTAATAATTTGATGCAAACACTTATTAATGGGAATGAGAAAAGTGAAGTGACATTGTGATTAAGCTGCTGATTACATTCATCTACCTGTAGGAATTACCTCTTATAATTGAAACCATTTAGTATCAGCAATAGCAATGTACCATACAATTCTTAATTGTATGGCATCCTCCAAGAATACCATAGTTAATTACAGAACGTTTTGACCCCCAATTATGAATCTGACCTGTTGACGCCCATGAGTAGTTTTGTAAGTTATCTTTTTTTTAATTAAGTTCTGAAAATATCAGTGGGTAGTTACGACCAATAATATTCAATATCATCTGTCCAATAGCAGTGTCGACCATTTATGAATGAATACAATACAATATAGCCAAAGTATTATTCCTTACCACAGTTATTCCTTTTTGGTATGCTCGTCATGTGATACAGTCAGTATGGTACACTGATCGAAAGGTTCGATGCACATAAGTTAATGAATTGTGATGGTGGTAATTTTAGGGCTCGGTTTCGATAAAAATAATTTACCGGTAAGTATCGAGATCACACCAGTTACCAACGGTTACTGAACAATTCTTTCAAAGCATATTCCCTTTGTTGCATTGTTGAAACATATTAAATCAATCGTAGAAATATAAACGTTAAAATTTTGAACTTTGGAAACAATCATTTTGTGCCATTTCTGCCATGTCTGGTATCTCTTTGTTTATTATGTGACCAGTAGAGGAACATACTCATTCACATGGCACAGTGCTGACAGGAATGCACAGATATTTTTTTTGCAAGCTTTTGTAGTAAAGGAAAACTGCACCATTAAATATGATTTTCGTTCATGGCACGAAGAAGGAAAATTTGTTCCATGTTAAAATTAGTGTGGCACTAAAGCAAATTAAAAATTTTTTTTGACATCCCACAATATCAATCGGTAATTGGTAAAATATTTTTGTCTCGGTAGTGGTAATTTGAAATAATTTTACCGGTAAAAATGTCTGAGCCCTAGTACAGTTCTAAACAAAGGGTTTTTAAAAGATAGTGTAACAGCTTCAACAGGCTCTATGGGCAAACCCTACAGCCTGCTATGGTGATGTGATCACGTCTGCGAAATAGGGGATCGTCGTGAACGAGCTCAAATCTTACCGCTGTATTGCGCGGCAACAAAACTTACAACAATTTTGATGTATTATAGAGTTCGCAATTCAGTGTCCTGGATGAAACTGGTACACTGATGCTAAAGATGCTAAGATCCTTTCCGTGCTCCCGTATTTGCAGATTGGATTTTAACATGTGTTGAATGTCGTCGGTCTTGTTATTGACCGGTGATGGTAGCTTATCATTTCCTACGTTTAAAGTTACATAACATAAAAGCCTCGATTAACTGTGAAGCGCGTTCATTCGTCGCTTATATTGACAACACAACAATAATGTTGATAGTTTTAGGACTAAAGCCTGTTTAAGGTCTGTCTGGTCATTTCACATGTCACTAAAATCCAATAAACCTAACTGTGTGACATGTGATACTTTGTTCCGAAATTGAAAAAAGTTTTACAAAGCCAAACAAGAATTTGTCAAAGCCAACGTTTTTATACAACTGGTATCCAATGTAAGAAATCGATCTGACTGTCACATCAATTGATGCTTGTTTTCTGGATGAAGACATTATGTCAACCAAAGGAAAAAGGACCTCGTGGGTACGGAGACCTCGCAGTGATTTGTTTCGATGGTGAAACCACTACAGATGCTAAATTTGCTTCTATGGCTGCAGTGGTCTATTTGGTACAATGATAGTCATAAATCATGTAAAGGATTTAAAAGCCACTGCGGATGCACTACTTCTCGTTGGAATCTATTTACCGTTAGCAAAGTGCTCTTTGGGATTTAAATGAAAGATAGTCCCGCTTAATGTCCTACACGCTAAAAGTTTTGTGATACTGGAAACTTATGTACCTTTTGGCATATTTTTTGTTTTAACAAACACTTAACGGAGTGGGAAAGAGTAATTTCGGTTTGTAATCGTCTGGAATGATATTGTGCAAAAGTTTCCTTGTGGTGTAAAGGTCTTTCCTGTGGCTCTGTAAATTTATTTCATTGCGGTTAATGGTTAGCAGTAAAATATCCGAACGTTTTAGCCTTAATACCATTAATCTGCAATTGCTGTCAAGCTCGTGTGTTAAATTTACATAATGGGTTGGACAACTTCGTTTCAGCGAGGCTTAAGAATATCATAATGAAGATATTAGTAATTGTTTCCCACACACAGTGCCTGATAATTAATGTTTTCCCACATCTTCAATATAGCCTACATCGAAATGAAATTATAACAAACGAACAAAGTTACATTACAAGTTTTGTTTTTGCTCCAACGCATATTTATTTTGGAAGATGAACAGTACAAAATTGTATTACTGGTACTAATAAAATCAGATGTCACAATTTTGAAAATTATTAAATTCTTGTGGAAAAAAGTAATGAATAATGCCCGACTGGTTTTGTAAAACATAGTCCACTTTTATCAATAAGCTAGACCCATTGCAAAAATAAAAAATTAAGCAGAAATGCTGCACGGAGCGACAGAAGATACCCAACGACATAAATCATCATATTTAAGCAACAAACTATGACATCAACATCAGAAAAATCATTACAATAAATTGGGTTTTCGCCTTTGGACAATGCAGAGAGTAAAGTTATATGGCAAGCGCTGGTCTATAATGACCTCTGCCGATAATAAATTTGAGGGAGAATGGAACTGCTGGTGCGACTAGAGATTTGTCTCAGAGAATGCAAGTCTCCAATAGTACTATTAGTTTTACATCAATAAATCTCAACCAATCGTAGAAAAGTGCTATTTGCTCAATAGACTTTTCAAACATTATCTCGTGGAGTGTATCCATTATGTATCTTGCTTAATTTCATACACATCATGACAATTGGGATCTTTGGCATAGGTTATAATCGTAGGGACATTTAGTTCTTTTGTACTGAGAGCTGATATCATGCCCTTTATCATTAAGCATGCAGTAAATATGTTAACAACTTGTTTGAAGTGAAAGAATCTTTGAATTACAACTGACTCGTACATGCAGTACTGTTTCATCATTTTAGGTTCATATTTGGTGTTTGTGGCTGCAAACCAGAAGTCAGAACTGGTTTCATTATTTTTATTACAAAAGTAAACGTTAATATTGGTGACATTTGTGACAGTGTGTCACCGTAAGGACCCTTTCCCATCAAAGTTTAAGCCTTGACATTGGCCTACATTTATCCAGAA
>JBCAUI010531629.1:0-11287 GCA_038406195.1 Haplosyllis anthogorgicola | reverse complement strand
GCTTCCTGAATTGTTTGGGGATTTTATATTCACATGTTTTCCGTCTAAGGCACCAATGCAGTTTGGAAAATTCCAACGTATGCGGAACCTTTCTTCAATTTCTTTCCATCCTTCCAAGTTGGGGGTCACATGTAATCATCCACTAGTGCATGCCACATTGCTCTGTATGTTTCAAAAATGTACTTCTGCACAGTTGCTCTACCCAAGCGGAAACGACGTGCCAGTGATCTCATTGAATCACCATGAGCCAAGTAACTGAAATGACCAGCATGGAATCCACTTATTAGCATTTGATTTCAAAGGCCAACCAACCATGGTTTGCTTTCGTAGGTCATGACATCACATTTTTGGCTGAATTTTTTTAAAGACTAATTCTTCGCATTAAAATCTTCCAAAATCTCCTAAATTACTGTAAAATATTTAACATGGATCTGTGTAGTGGTGATGCAATAAACAAAAACTACCAGGAGCAAGCTATAAAGTTCAAAGAAGGCCAAGCTGTCACTGCAGAGAGTGAAACTTTGACACATCTTGGAATACACATGGTTGAGGTAAAACCATGAAGACAGATATCTGAATTTGTAAACATAAATTGGAGCAAAGTGCAGACATTTAATCATAATAAACTGTGTGTATCTATTAAGCATTATTTAGTCTTAAAACGTGTACTTGTTCTTTTCAGTGCAAGTGTCAGCAAGAAGTACCTGCGGGAGATGAAACACCACACTTATTTTGCCACCTTGTCAAGAAAACACCAATGCAGTTGTGACAGTATCTACGGGGATGGATTCCAAAACATCGTACATGGGTTGAGAGAGTTGCGGTCCATTTGCTCAACAAAAAATGTCAAACGTTACAAGATTACATAGCTCAAGTGTGTACCCCAGGTATGCCCTGGGATGAGCTTGCCATCCTATTATTTTGTCAGGTGTATCATGTACACTGTGCTGTCCTGTTGGAGGGACATTCTGGTGCTCCAATTCTGATTCAAATCTTGAGAGGTGCGAATTTAAATTTGCATATTTTGGTAATGGTGTCTTCAAGGAAATTAACAAGCTGGACAAATTTGACTTATTTACATTGTTAAGGATGAGACAAGATGAAATTGCAGAAAAACAAAAAGAGGATGCAAAGCAAAAAGAACTTGAGGCAAAACAAAATGAAGATGACCAAGAAAAGGATAACAAATATAATTTACAAAAGCCAAAAGATCCTGAACACAGTGATGAAAATTATAACCTTTGCCCTAGAAATCCAAGTAGTACCCAGTCAACAAATGTGCCTCTAACACGTAGTGCTAAAAGAAAAGCAGAACTGGCTGCAGAAACATTGGGAAATATGGATAAGATCATAAAGGAACATGAAAATAAGGACAACAAACGACACAAAGAACAGAAAGGAAAACGTAAAGAGAAACGTAAGCATGAACTTAAAATCAGAGAAATTAAACTAAAGAAAGCAAAGAAGAAATTTGGAAAATTAAATGTAAATTATGCAACAAATTGTTTCCTTCAAACAAAGAAGCCAATCACCATTTAGAAAAAGAGCACTCAGGATATAAGTTTAAGTGCCAATTTTGTGAAAAGACTTATTCCATGTACAATGGTAAAGTGAAGCATGAAGGCAAGCACAGGATGTTCAAGTATCAGTGCAAACAGTGTAAAAAACATTTTCAATTCCACAATCCCTTAAAGAACATCGTAAAATTCACACTGGGAAGGATTTAATACCATGCACAAATTGCTAGTGTACATTCATCTCAAATGCCAACATGTTGCTGCATGCAAAGAGTCACCACCTCCAAAGGGAGAGCCATAAGTGCACAATGTGCACATTTACAACTACTACTAAGTACTACTTGGATCAACATTTCCGGGGCACTCACAGCCCTGGTTGGGACAGCCCCTGTGGTTTGAATTGCCCAGCAAATTACACCAGCACAAGATAAAGTGCAAAGACTGTTTGAAAATAAAAAAGAAGCAGCAGGAACTAAAAATTAAGCGTTCAAAGTAATGGGAATCCATTTTTTACTAGAGGAGATTGAACAGGGAAAGTAATACCTGGTTTCGGATTTTTAAAGAGTGATGGGGGACCATTAATTTTTAGGTATTTTTCTTTTAGTTCACACCATTTTATTATGTTCATCTGATGTAAGTATTTCCTCCTTATTTTACACTTCGTATTTGTTCATCATCATATATTATTATTTTACACTTCGTATTTGTTCATCATCATATATTATTTTTTAAATTAATATTTTTATTTCTCTTTCCTTTTTATTTTAAGTATTCAGTTTCATTGGATCGCTAGTGGCATTTTAATGATTGAAAAGCTAATACATTCCACTTAGTACCAATTATTTACATGGTAAAAAAGTGGTGTTTCATCATGAAAATTTTCAGTACATGTACAAGTATGAAAATAAAGCTGATTTCTATGTTGCTACTTGCATGAGTGTCAATATGAGTTTTTCTTCAACTGTACTTCGTGCAAATTCCAGACAGTTGTGGACCTACCATTTCCAATAATTTATCAAATTTCTTTCTGGACATCCTGTACTGGTCAAAAAATGTGTCAGAAAACTTCCAAAAATCAGGATAATGCATGAAAAACTCACCCTTCTGGAATCGATTTTCATTCAAAGGATGCACCCATATTCCAAATTGATATTGCAAAATGAAAATAAGTAACAAAACATGATGTCTTCTTAGCCTTTCCAGTGCATTTAAATGATGATGCATCTTTATTTCATTAAATTTTGGCTCCAGGAAGCAGATGACAATGTACAAAAAATAACAAAATATGTAAACAGTGCAGCTGAAATATGTGATACCCGTTAACACAATGCAAAACGCAACGCAAAAAATGGGTCCGCAACCCATTTGTTTGTGGCAATGCTAGCGGCAAAGCAAAATGCAACACTTGGTGTGGCCGTCTCAATACAACATGCAGGAATCCATTTAGTACTGCCGCAAACTTTAACGCAAAGCTTGGTGTGGCCGGGCCCTTAGTAAGGCAATGTCTTAAGTGGTGTGTCGATCACTTCTCATAAAGACCTCCCAGATGCTTGCAGTTTATAATGGTGCAGTATTATGGGATACGATATCTTTGAAATAATGGGGTGACGTTTTTAGTCTCCTTTCGTCCTGTTGGGGCATCTGACAAGTCATCTCTAATCATGATAATTAGTCTGAAATAGCTGACGTGCAATTTCTGGTTCCGTGTAAACAGGCTGTCCAGCATTCTGGAAGATGACAGCAGTTTCAAGCTGTTATTGACATAAGTCGATAGTGCTGACCTCTATGCTATGACGTTTTAAGGAAATTAAATGTTGCTAACTTCAGGTAATGGCCTTGACCCTGTTAGTGAACTGTGGATCGATGTCACTGATACCGCTGGACGTGCCTGCACTCACGGGTAGGGACAGATCCATCTACGTACCAGAGGACATGATTCGTGCCACGTTACACAACATTAACGTAAGTAACGTTTGAGCAGTAGATTTGTACCTCATAACAGATATCGATAAAAGTTGTGAACTTCACACGTAACACATGGCAAGGGGTAAGTTATCTTCTTAACAAGGTGCCATAGTAGAATTTTTGACAAACGTTTTGTAACATATTAAACTTTGCTTTGGGAACACTAGTCATCAGGTAAACTGCTGTAATCTGTGCACTTCGTAGATCACCAACCGTAATTTTGCTAGTATGTCTCGTGCACGTACGTTTATCCAGATTAGTTATCAGGAGTACAGATTTTACAGTTTATGTATTTTACATTTGGTCATCCAGGTAGAACATATTCAGATTCCTGAACGTTTGAAGAAGGCGTTGTTGTCTGCAAAGCAAGCAACCAACAAACGCGATGTTATTACAGCATTGAGGGCACTCCTGACAGGCAGACAAGATGAGGTCCTGTTTTTGGGAAGGTATAGGGTGAAACTTTATTTTGTGTGAAAATGTTGAAAATTATTGGAGGAAATATTTTAACAGGGTTGCCACCGGTCAGGGAAAGTCAGTAAAAAAAAAAAAAATTTCGCCAGGTCGGGGAAAAGTCAGGGAATTTGGTTCTCAGTCAGGGAATTTTGAGGTTTTGATCAAGGTCAGGGAAATGTCGGGGAATTTTTGTCTGGCAATAAAAATTACTTCTCATTCTTGACATTTTATGACTCAATTTTTTTAGCCTTGCATTGCTTGGCATAATTTCTTGACAGATCTTTTTTCCTTTATGCTACACTTTATAACAATAGTGTACACATCTGTGAACTTCCAAGTGTAGGAAGCTACACAGATAGGAATTTTATTGCAAAAAGGTCTTGCCACCATTAAATGTGAAAATGTTTCATGCTACCATGTCACCATGAAATAGTCCCTAATATCTGAATTTAGAAGATGCAATAGATTTAATAAGATTAAAGCCATCAAAATATGCTTCCTACATCAGAATTATTGTCTAAGTTATGTGGAAAATATGGTTGTACATGCCCTTCAAATACTCTTTATGGTCAGGGAAAATGAATGATTGATCAGGGAGAAGTCGGGGAAAAGTCAGGGAATTTTGAACTGCCTAAAGAATGGCAACCCTGTTTAAGACATACATACGTGGTCTATCGAATGTAAAAGCTGCATCATAAAAATAATTATGCATTTTGTTTTTTTGCTACTGTTTTCTATTTTAATGGTTATCGTTATGACGAGGACTACTTAACCTGACACATTTTCTAGACAAAACGATTCAGTTTGTATGTTTTATATTTGTGTAGTTGGGGCAGAGGTCCGAATTATACACCAGGTGTGCAGTACAAGGTGATGCCGACCAGTCTGAGTTTCTTGCCGCAGAGGCTGTATGAACGACTGAACATGGACCAAGTATTCCAGGCCAAAGCACAGCGTCAAGGTATGCAGGCAAAATCCTCATCATGATAGTAATGTCCTTGTCAGGGACTGTTAGCAAAATTGCACAAAATTCTTTTTATGAAATGAAAATTTCTGAAATTCCAAGTTTCCAATGCTAGTTCATGTCGTTAAGTGTAGTCATGGAGTCTTTAAGAACTTTAGAATTAAAATGCATCTATTTGTTAGCTCTTAATGAGTAATTATTAGAATATTTGTTGCACCGTAACAAATTCAATATTCTGGTTTAACCGATATTTCTTCTTTGTGTGTATGCAGCGCGATTCATAAAACCGACTGATGCATCATCTCCCGGAGTTGTGCGAGAAGAACCGGATGTTCAACAGGAAGTGGAAGAGGAGCCAGAACCGGAATTACTGGAGATGAGTGAAACTGAGTGCATGCAACTCGCTCAACAACAAGAATCTGCAGCAATGCAACAGCAGCAGCAACAACAACAGGAACTATCACAGGCATGCATTTCATTTTTTAGAGCGTGGTACACAGATTATTCATGATAAACATTTAATTTATGGATTTCTGTTGTACCCGAATTGTGTTCTGATTAATTATCTGGTTAATTATCACAAATGAGCCGGCAAAGTTTCTTTTGTTTTATTTGTACTTCGATATTTCCCTCAAAAATTAGTTCAGATACAGAGACAGACACTACTCACTGAATCAGTTACAAGTAGGTAAACAAATTTTATTTGTAGCTGGCAGTCAGTAGCGTGTACATACCAGGACAACCGATGACTCAGCCCAATACAGCTTACGACCAAGGAATGGTTGACGACAGTATGTGTATGATTTGTGGTGTTAACTTTGTACAGCCGCAAGGTGAGCTCTTCTTTTATAATCTCCAAAAATTGGAACTAAAATTAGTTCCAGCTGGTCCAACTTTTCTTCTCTTTTAATTTTTGTGGACCGAGGTCCGTTTTTTAAGGGGTTACTGGTACCCACTATTTCAGACTAGGGGTGACTGTCCAATCAATGGTTGACAAAAGGCTGAAGTTGTTACTGTTTAGTTTTTGAGTTGAGTCAGGTCAAGTGCACGGAATCATTAATGACCCTGGAATCAGAGTGCAAGTGAGTAAGCATGCAAGCGACAGATCCACCCTGGCTTTGAAATCATTACTATTAAGCTCAGAGGTGAGGTCTGACAGTGGTCGCTTGATGAGGTTTAATTTAGGACATTTTTTGAAACATGCGCTGGGGACTGGGTACCAGGCAAGTCCACCCAAAGAGGAGCTGTGCATCCTGTAGGATGGTTATGATGCACTTATTGAATAAGATAGTCGGTTCACTGATGGCATTTGTATTCTAGATGTTTGCTGACGAATATTATGTTTTATTTGCAGATGGGTTTGGAGGTGATGCCGAAACTGAAGAAGATGATGGAACCACTGGACCAACATCCCCACCAGTACCAAACACCGATGTGAATGCTTACCTTCAGAATCAGGGTAAAAACCGAAACAACCTGAATCCTTGTTGTAAAACAATCATCCCTGTTCCAGTGTTTCTACTACCTTTTAAAACTTGAGGACATTTCGTCTCCCAGGCCCGACTTGTAGGGGACCCTGTACCATTTTATAGGTTCACGTGGAACATAACTACAATAGAATAATTTTCAAAAGACCATATCTTAAGCATAGATAATACCTATATTGATAAAAAAAAAGTTGTTTTATCTGTTTTCTCAAAGTATGGCACAAACTACTTGCGGACCATTTCGATGCATATGAAGGAAAATGTGTCGCAAAAGGCAGGATGTCGCCCAAGACAGGTGTCGTTCAAAGCAGGTTCCACTGTAATTTAATATTTTCAACAGGAGAGACTCGCGATGACCATGTTGTATCAGAGTATCACAAAACTCAGTCCATGCTGTACGCACAGTGTGAACAGATCAGTGTGCAACAGATAGAACCGTGTATACGAGACTGTGCTGCTGTTCTCAACCTCGACTTTATCGCTAGGCTGACGCAAGATCCTAAACTAGCGAAAGTCATTGAGTAAGCATGTTTAAACTTAGAGTTGTACTATTTTCTTAGCAAGGAATTCACACCCAATATACATTATTATCGGGGGGGTGGTTCAATGCAAAAAGGATATCTATTTGATGTAAAAGGCATGACAAAAATAAAAGATAAAAATGAACAGCTATTCAGAATAGAACCTGAAATTCACATTTTTGTTTTTCACATAACATTGTATGCAATTTCTGGCTTTTGGAAAATGCGTTAAATTTCAGTGGTCTGCACCTTCTTCAAAAAGAAGTCTGACTTCCCTCACTGGCCCGTAGAAGTTACAAATAGTCTGATCGAGCGTTCAGTTTGACATAAGAACTACATTGCAGGACGAACATTCGTCAGACGTACGGCATGGCGATCCTAGAAAATAAACGCGAACTGACAAAGGCTGCAGAATACTGGAGACATATCAGGTCAAACCGCCAATGGAGTGACATTAACTCAGTGATGAGTCTTATGTCGAGTATCCATACTGAGTGTGGAGGGATAGTGGCTGCAAGTCGCCTTATTGTTGAACAATTATCTCAGGTAAGTAATTCCATAAAAACAGGGTTCCTACAGCTTCTGGAAACTAAGGAAAATTAGGACACGTTTTTCCAGTCATGGCATTTTGAAATGTTATGAACTATCAGGGAAAAATCAGGGTATTTTGTTTAATTATTTTATTTAATTGCTATGTTTGAGATTCAGCAATTTTTACAAGTTTATCAACTTCCTTTCCTGAAAAATGTGGACACATGCTGCACTCAACATAACATATAAAACAAATTTAAAAAAAACAAGTTCTTGAGAGACGCCTCCAAAATTATCAGCTTAATACAACTTTCAATTTAGATAAATGAATCTACCACACCAGTTGTTTCTACTATCAACCTATGTACACGTGCATTTTCAGTAATGCAATTTGTTACTTGTGGGTCTGGAAACTTTTTAAATGCTGGAAAAATTAGGGAAATTTATCAAGGAGAGAATGTAGGAACCTTAAAAAAAACCTTAAAATGGGATTTGCCCAACCCTGATCATGATTGGAGGGGTAAATGGTCAGTTTTCTCCTGACAACTGCCTCAATTTCCTGTCCACCATGTATGTCTGTCATGCCCAATTTTACATCCTCAAATGATGAGGCCGTAAATAAAAGTTGAATGACATTTAATTGAGTAACTACTATATTTTAGAAAACGACTGATCACCATGATGACGACTTGGTTACCAGTGACATGGGAGATGGTGATGGAATCGTAGATATAGAATCACTGCGTCTGGGGAAAGGTAAAGCTGGTCGTCATGACAACCGCGGAATAAAACCCCCGAAAAGGCGTCCGCCGATGGGATTCTAACAATGTCTGTTCTAATATTCATGTCTGCTTAACTTCTGTTTGAGATTACTGTTTGTTTCGTTGTCTTATTGAGTGGAAAAAAATGAAGTATGGACGTACAACCTGTTGTATTTGGTTGTGAAAAGTTACTGTTTTTGAATAGTTTCTTGTGTCATTGTGTACTTTGATGCTAAAATTGTCACCTTTTCTATATTCGCACTGGATTTGCACCGAATACACTCCATTAATAGTTGTTCCTTGTTCATGATGCAGTAACGATCTCTCGGCACAACCATCCATTTCAAATGCTGCATCTAATCTGCGACCAAAATTTTGTTTAGAATACATAAGAACCTAACTTTAGCGACGCTTTTCTCATCCGAAAATGTCGTACAAAGGAGGGTGACTCACAAGGCAGGTCCATTTAAACTGGTTTTAACTTCTTTGATCAAAATGGAAAAGCGTCATGAAAAACTAAATGTTACTCAAGACAGGTGTCGTTTAAGACAAGTTCTACTGTATTTAAAATTTTATTCAATTTAAGTGTTTACTTTGGAAAACAACCAAGTGAAAAGCGACAATACGAGTGAATAGCAGTAAATTACTAATAAACCTAAAATATCCAGGATTACTTGTTTGTAACTTAGTGAAGATAAGAAAAATTTTATCATTGTGGGTGGTGGTGCTTAAAATCAAAGACGTTATTTTCTATTGATGTCAAATGCAGATAGTTTATATTTAGTAGAATATGGTATATGTAGTGCAGTACGATAGACTAAGTGACTTAAAAGTTCATATGTTTTTGGTATGTTCTAAGGCCAGACTTTTCATATTTGTTGGATTAGGTTTTTAGGCCCCCAGGAATGAAGAATAGTTTTAAAAAAAAAGGAAAAGAATTGAATCAGAACCCAAATAACCCAAAATCGTAACTTTTTGTCATATCATCAAACATCGAGCGGGAAAAATGTGTCAATTTTATGAGTTTTAATTAAGAACATAAAAAAATACAGCGAAGTCATTTTTATTATATTTCTCCGACCGCTGCTCTCCGAAAATCCCTCCACTGATACGTAATCCAACAAATAAAAATGTCTTGCCTAAAAATGATATGGAGATTAAGTGAAAACGGCTTGTACATTTACAGTGCAATTCCTTACAGCTACCAACGAGAATAACTGTATAACTGCGGTCATTCTTAATAACCGCAATTTTATTTAGTGGCGGTTATTTTCAGTTTGAGGAATGTGCAGTGAATGTCCAGATTATAGATTTTGTGATATACAGATCTGCATGAACTATGCAAAACCGTTTACATATTACCTTCGGATATAAGTACATGTGGTTTTCGGGTATTGTGTAAAATTATTTGAGTGTCATTTCACAGCATGAATTTTAGGGAGTGATCAACGAAAAAAAGATCGCACACAGAAAATTAACCTCTGAACATGTAGTGTTCATGTGTTACAATAATTGGGTGTTTTCACATTTGTTTATTTATTTTTCTTCTAAAAATTTAATTTTAAGACCAAGCTGTAAATGCAACAGGAAAATGATAAACTACTGTATGGTATAGCATGGTTAGTAAATTAAGGAACAGGCTGTGTATTGTACTTGCTACATTTTATCGACAGAAATGTTAAACCCTGTATAAGGTTTCTGTCGATAGAAATGTACTAAAACGCAGAAAATCTTGTGAAAACTTTGTTTTGCTTTAAGTGATTTTATTTTACGTGAATATTTAGTGTTATATTAGTCAAGTGTTTACTGTTAAATATACTATATTGCGTCCGACTTCTTTTTCCAGATTTTTAGTGATAACTTTTTTCGAATTTAATGTTTTCTATATTTTTGGAAATGTACTTAAAAATTGCGAGATCTGCACTTTACACGCTAGTCGTTTACTGTTATTATAGTTTCTAAATTAGAGTTAGTCATAGTAATAGTGTTGGGTGGTATGTGCAGAATTTTTTTTACTCTGGTCATCACCGCTAATATCAATACATGTATTTGTACCACTCACATCAATCGATGTCCGGCTTATGTTGAATTTTTTTCCGCACCAAATTTCTTCTATTGACCTAAATATTAATTTACCCTCTTACATCGACATTTTTTCGCACAAAAAATACTGATATGTCCGGTGGCGACTGTATATCATTACACGAATTGAAACTGTAATGTATTGAAGAATCAAACATGTACTTGAAGAGAATTGTAAAATGGTATAAATTACAATGCGCAATTGCCACTTCTCAGGTTTTTTTGCATGTAGAGAATATAGTGGTTTGTTTACTCCAGAAATAATGTGTTAGATATATAACAGAATCAAAAGTGCCTTATCTTTACTTATGTTCTGTAATTTTTTCGTTATGTATCCAAGATTGCATTTATTTTTGTTATTAAATTGAATATCACACAGTACAGAAACCTTTTCATTGTGTTGTCATCAGGACCTCGTGCAACTTAATCATTTGAAAACGTTCCCACTTTCACCTAAAGATCAATCTGTCTTTGTCAAACGTACAGCGCGATTTTATGAGCCAAAGTAGCTAAGAATGAACGCTGTATTGCGTGCGTTTATTAACCATGGAAGATTTAACAAATAAACACTAATTTCGATAGAAGACTCTTAGTTGATAAAAATCGTGCTTGATTGGTGGAACTTACTGTCGAAATTTCAGCAGAGTTTGACTACGATTTAGCTCAAAAGTGTTTGTCAGATTTGGTTGCACCTCCCGAAAAAGAATTATAATTTAGTTTGAAGTGATTACGAATAATCTGGGGGTAACGAAGAAGCAATTAAGAACCTGTAATTTAATACTTTTTTCAGAGAAAGAATCGGAAACGTAATCCAAGAAATAAAAAATTCTGGCCTAAAGAGGCTTCATTCGGGTTTCTGTAGTTTTCATAAACTTGACGCCCATCCTTTAACGCAACATAGTCGATATGTTGGTTTGTTACATAATGCAGTGCTCATAGCGAGTGCTTTATTAAAGCACATGTGCTTTATTGTGCTTTATTTTCACAGTGGTGATTTATTTTG
>JBCAUI010531618.1:0-11287 GCA_038406195.1 Haplosyllis anthogorgicola | reverse complement strand
AAGCTGGACAGAGATAGGTGGACAGTGGTGTATGAGTGGGAGGATGCGGACGGCCTGCTCTTTCACATATACTGTCATGCCCTAACCGTGCGAAGCACGGATTTCACCTAGTACATATAATGATTACTACAAACAAAATGCGATGTTTATCATATTTGTTATGAATCTCAGGTAAGGCAGCTAGAACTGGAAATGAACAGAGGCCCTGCTGCTTTCTCCCATCAAGGTGAAAACCAATTTGCTGTCTATTACAAGAGCGCAACAGTGCAGCTATATTAATATCTGTGTTTCATTTCAGATTTGTTTACCATAACTCACATAAACAGTAAAGACTGTTTAAAAGGAAAGCCTGTGAAGCGAAAGTTTGTCTCTGCACCTGTTGTATTGAAATGCGTTGCATTTGGTCTGTCTCAAGAGAAAGATTCTGTCAAGCGAAAGAATTTCCTTGTAATTTCGACCTTTCTTCTCGCACAGACTTTACTGTAGATCAGTTTTACTTTCACAAAGACGAGATAATCCACGTTGATTATGGTACATTGAGGCTTATCGTTGTTGTTTACCCGTAGTTTCTTCCTGTTGTTCCTGCAGTGGGCATCCTGTGTATTGCACAGTGTTTTATGTGCTGAAACATGCAATGCTATAATCATGCCACCTGAAACATTGCTGTTTGCATATATTTCCTTTTTGCAACAGAGAATTTTTAAAAGCCAGTTACGTTCTCATAGTATCCATGCGATGTAAACGTAAAAAACATGTACACAATAACAAGATCTGCACTGGATAGATAGATTGCTGTTGTCCAAATCATGTTTTTTCAGATATGAATTCATTTGTTCAAATTATGAAATGAGTAATTTTTACACTCAAGTACCTGACCGTTGTTGAGCAAATTTACGTTACAAAACCAGACTGAAATGGTGATCACAACAGCAAGATTGTTATTTGAAATTCGAACACCCAAACCTGACACAGCGCAAATTGAGATCTTGCACCTGAAATTGGATTTACTGTTACAAGTGGGTGGCAAATGTGAAGAAAATAAATTCTTCTGTAAGATATCCAAAGGAAAATTTCACCATTTCTACGAATATTCATAAAGATCTTCGTGGCTTCAATATTCGTATGGCGTCTAGACATTCTTTGTATTTTAGCTTAATGATTTATCATGTATCAAATTTTAGGCAGCCATTCTTCATCAATTCATTGCCAACTATCATGTCTCACAGAATTGCTAAACCACACATCACACGTGTATTAGAATAAATTCTTTTATTACCAAATTCTTGCTGTGAGGCGTGTTTCTTCAAAAAGGTTCAATTTAAATAGAGACTAAGATTTAAAAGCACCAAATTATAATGAACAAAAAAATACGCTTTGGGGAGTCTGACAATGATTTTAACTAAACACATATTCGTTGACCATGACAGTAACACTGTTCTGGTTTCTTTCGCATTGTAGAAACAATCTACTGAGTCATGGTAAGTGACATTTTCTTACACGTAATCTTTTAGTCCAGCTTGTGATTGGTGATTATCCGAACATAGAATCTCATGTTGTGTTTTATAAGAATAAAAATAGGATCTGGGGTCAAACACATCTTACGATATCGAAGGGTGCTGCTGTGTTCGTAAATAATTACCGAAATTTGTGTATCGAAAGATAAATTAATGATTAAAAAACATCAGTAAATTACATTTTGTATATAATCTTACTGCGCAAATGCCTACAAAAGTAATAGCAAGTCTAGTTGATGTGAAGAATCCTTGACAAGTCCACAGTGAGATTACAAGCTACTAGTTGGAAGGAAGATGGACAAAATAACGATTCTTAAGATGCCTTAAGGAAAGTTACAACATGTTACGGAGTCATGAAGCCGCCTCTCTGAGTAGCATTTCATCACCAAATAGGTGCATTCCCTCTTATTAAGCAAAAGTCGTCCATTTCTGAGTAGATAAGACCTTGTTAGACGAGCTTAAGTGTGATTCGTATCCCTTATTACTGTTATCAAACTCCTCTTTTTTTGAAACAATGTTAAGAAGAAAGTTTTGACACAAAAACGCGCAGGAAGACGTGATTTCTCCCGTCAGTTTCTGGATTGTGAATTCTATCGGTAAAATGTGAAAAGGAAACAGTGAAGAGATCCGGTTCCCGACACAGTAAACATCTTCATTTCTGCTTTTAAACATAACGTTAAATACAAATCTATAAATGTTTCAATGTTTACAATGACATCTCGTCTCATATAATTAATTGGAAATGAATTGACAAAAGGTTAAAACGTTAGAAAATAAACTTCAGATGTTGTTCAAATGAAGATGGTTGATGTAGTGATTTGCAGTAATTTTTGCAATCTTCATTGACCATAGGTACCCAACTTAAACAAGAGAGTAATCTTCATATGTATGTGAATGTCCATGTACCAGATCCATCTCCTATTGTTCTGTCTTGTAACCGTATATTTAATTTAAGTGTATTACGTTTATCTGGGGCAGATCCAGGACTTCCCTTTGGAGAGGGGCCTTTTAATTATTTTTCCCAAAACCCTAAGACCATTTGGGCTGTTGGAAAGAGCACACGCAGGCAGATTCGATAGTGTTTTTCACAGTTCTTCATAAGTCATATGTAGACGATGTTGCTATAGATTTATTCGTGTTTGTTAAGTGCGTCAAAAAAACTTCAGTTAGGTGTTTATGAGAACCACTTGACCAGAACCATGTCTTACTACTACACGAAGGTTTCAGGGAAATATGCATCACTGATGAACTTCATATTCTCATGTGGATATATTTTAGCACTTTATAGTAACATCAATCAGACAAGTTTGAGGCAGCTGTCGTGAATAGGTGTTTTCTCAGTGGGGTGTTATTACCACAAAAAGATTATTTAGCATGTGACGTGCAATATCACGGTTTGTTCCTGGAGAATATTGTCTTTTATTTGATTTATGTGCACTTTACGTCGTCTTTACGGTCGCAAAAGAGCCCTCTATTATGGGATAAAATGTGACATTTATCAGAGTGCTACGGATTTTCCTGGAGGGTGGTGCGTTGAGATTTCTGGGTAACCGTCCTTACGAACGGATGTCGTATTCAGTCCAGATATTGTTTATTAGTAGTTGAGTAAAACAGAAAATTTCATGTTGATGTTTACTGTTTAGGTAAAATCATGTCTGTGAAAGATAATTCCTTCTGCTCTTTAAGTCATTCTCTCCGATTGGGATTTAGAACCCTTTTATTTTGCCAGCCTTTGAAACGTAATCAACTTTGTTATATTTTCCCGTTGCCTAAGGTAAATCAGCTTTAGAAGCATTTCCTGACCAGGGTCTCTACGTTAGGCCACATTCCAAGCACGTCTTGCAACTACACCTTTGTGAGTAACCTAACAACTGTACGACAAAGCAATCAAATTTATGCTTCCGCAGTAGAGTCGTGCAAGCGATTGAACAAGAAATGTTGAAATGCAGTGTCTTTTGCAAGTAATTTGATTATGTAACCAAAGGTGGAGTACTTCTGATTAGCTGCCCTTGACGGAAAATTATTACAGTGCCTTAATCAAGTTAGTTAAGGAAGACAATCAAAGAGATTACAAAATTATCTTGAAATGGACAGATTCACCATGGCTTTCAAACTTATGGCAGAGTCACCCCTATCCGAAGCAGGGGTACCAGAAACTTCAAAAATAGACTTTGGTCCAACACAATTATTTTTGTTAAAGTTATGCTTTAATTTGTGGACAATTCAATGAAATGTAACGTTCATTTACCCGAAAGATAGGTGAAAGTAAACACACAATATGCCTCCACGGCATGAAGCTGCCTGTCGGACTGTCATCTTACAGTGATTTTCATGTGTGGGAATAGCTTTGCACTCACTAACTTGATGAATTAGCTGCCATTAGGCCACTTAAGGCAAGAGAAGACTTCGTCAAATAGACTTGGGTAGGATCATATCCTCCTAATGTTGTCAACAGAACATTGTACATTCTTGTTTTTTTGAACGTTGCTTCCTGAAATTCATTTGTTTTCGATGTTGATGTAACTCGACCATCTGAAGTTGCAGCGAATACGTCATTGTCTACTTCAACGCTAATTTTATGTTCCCATGGTTGACAGACTATCTCGAATCTTATCATATAGCAGATTCTCGAAAAAAAATTATATAAAACTTTGTGATTACGGAAAGGGTACGCTTTTTCACCTTGCGTGTTTATTGCTAGTAAAAGTGTCGTCAAATGCTGCACGCTTGATGTTTTTCTTCATTAGAACGTTCGTTTTTGTTACCATGTTGCGGAATGGCATTGTTTCATTCCAAGAATTGTTTGCCTGGAATGTTACAAATTATTATCGTATCTCGTACTGGTTTTTTTTATCCGTTGTAGTGTGTAGGTTCCTGATTTGTCTAACCAATAAGACAGCATTATGCAAATACTTGAAAATGAACACTGCAGTCCTACCTTGTTAAAAGGTTTTATTACTCTGAAGTTACAGCACATATGGCTTTAACTAATGTGCAGATGAAACAAAAATAGTGATGCAAACAATTCAGGACATTGTATTATATTTTCGTTGAATCTTTTTTCCGAATGTGTTTGAAATGTAATATTCCTACGTGTGAAGAAATCATATGACTTTGCATTTAAACAGAATTATAAAAGCGATGTAAAAATCTTTTCAGAACATATTTGGCTTTGGTAATAGAACTGTAAAAATAAACATTACTATTCTTCATGGATATCAGTCACAGGTCCTTAATCCTTATCATGCCGTTCAGTTTGAATTGAGAATTTTCTGTTTTGGTGAATCTCAAAAGGACACCTAATAGTCTATTTTATGTCTAAAAGAGCAACTTACAGCTACTTTATTGAGGTAATAAAGCAGGAAATTCTATCTGAACCAAAATTCAATCTGACAGAAACCATAAAACTGCTTGATGTTTACAAAGATATGTTGATTGAATTTCTTAGAACAGTGCATTTTATGCGTTCTGTAAGTTCTGTCATGTCTGATCCCAAGAAACAACAAATTTATCAAGTATTCAACCAGAGGATGGCCTTCATTTCTTTGTAGAAATAAATAGTAAAAATTCAGCAGAACAGCAAGTCTCATTGCTTTTTGAAGCATATTATTCCAACTGATACCAATATTATAACTTCTGAATTACATGGGAGTGATTATGTCCATGGGTTTCAAAGCCAGAGTGAATAGAAACATTTGCGCTAATTCCCTTACGACGAAAAATGGCTTTGAATAAGAAATTTATATTGTTGACTGCATATTTACAAGTTTTACTTATTAGTCAACAAATGATTAGTCCTACAGGAGTTTTGTATAAGTATATTGATAATATTCTAGTATAATAAATTATGCGAGAAGCTTCCTGCACATGTGTATTATTCAGGGTGTAAACAATTGTCCCAATATATATCCGCCTTGCAAATACATTAAAATAATCATAGAAATTATAACATAAGAAAAATTACCAAACAAATTCACCATGATACTAAAACCTGACCAAGATGATGTAAAGATGTAAATTCATACCAAAGATGAAGTCTCAAAAGATGTCCAAACGGACAGACAGACAGTCAGACAGACAGCACTGAATACATTACCTTCTCGCATATCGGATGGTAAAAACAAACGACCAAAATAACAAAATCACCCCCGACACTATGCCTAGTGTTTTTAGGAAGAAATTTTTAGTATTTATTGATTTGTCAACAATAAAGTGATATTTCTGACTTTCATGTGATTTGTCTCCTTTCTGTGTTTTAAGCGACACTGAAAAGTCGGGGCAAGTGATGCAGCAGATGTCTCAGATGTAGCGACATTCAAATGACAATATTATGATCTAATAGGAATGATTTCACTAACTTTCTCCTTAGGGATCCATGACCTTTTAACATATGTCTGTATATGTCTTCTAAATTAATGCTCACGAAAGAAAAGAAAATCTCCCGTCTCCCGTTTGAGACAGAGTCAATTAGACATTGTGTCCTGATTTCTGAATTGAGAACTGCATGAGTGGGTGTCTTGAAATACTTCTCCAGGACATTTTACGAAAAACATTTTTCTTTGAATAAAGTATAAAGGCGCAGAATCTTTCTATCAAAAAGGATAGCCAAGATTAGTAACTCGCGATTCTTAGCTGCAAGTAATACAGCAGAAAAAAATCTTTACTTTTGTTGGAGTCAACAACCGTTGGTTTCTTTTCAAAGAAGCAAGAATAAAAGAATGCACGCTTCAGGTTAAGCATAGCGTTTCTTTGGGGTTTTTTTTGCAATTTTATAACATCTTTTTAAACAAATAGGACAATTGAATACGTAAGTTTGTTTTCAATTTATATTTTTCAGACCCCTTAAAAATGTTGGTACTTCTTTTTGTATTCTGTGAAACTGTCTTTCCCCTATTTGTTTACCTCATGCTCATGCAAGTTTTATGTGGTGTGCCTATCTTAAGGAAACAACAAATGAACTCTTCTCAAACAAAATGTGATCTGTCTTGTCTTTGATTGAAGTGATTGCTATTTGTACTTGACGTTTTTGACATTAATAAAAGAAATTTTCAGCTTTCATCTGCCTTTGATGGTGTTTTTATCTGTCTACAAAACGTTTTCTTTGTTACAGAATAATAATACAGAAAGTGCATGTCGTGCGTCTAGGTGTTTTTATGGGTTATCTAGTTTGTTGCTGAGAGAAAGTTTGGATTAACTTAGTCTGCACTATTTTGTAGAAATTTTCTGCTGGAATTATTATTTACGCATTATTTCGCGCAACTTTCCGAGAAGATTGACAAGAATAGTGTCACCACCCGCGTAATTTATAGGTAAACCTGCTTTTCTAATTGTAGTCAGAGGATGAAATTTTTGTTCATGCTTCTTCAGTTTGGGAACAATAGAAATTCAGACCAATTGTGCTGCTGGTCGATTAAAGGACACAGCCTGAAATTCTGCTGTCCGTCCTTTCCATGCACAGTTTCATTTAGACACGAGGGATGACCTATGGGTAAACAGAGCCTCATGCCATATTGACCAAGAATTTTCTAAGTCCTACACTAAAATACAATGAATTTTCCCTCCAGAAAGTGTGGGGAAAGATTGGGGTAGGGGAACACAAATCAGCAGCTTCACTCTATTCTGTCTAGCATGACTGTGCAGCTTGACTCTAGTCCATCTAACATGTCTTTCTATAATGGCTGCCAGGAATACAAATCTAATCTCTCATGAAAACCGAGAGCCTCAATGCCCTCTATCGGGTATGAGGATCAATAAGCTTCACGGAATATCCCCAGGGAGGATACCATTGACAGGATCTTATTCTAAGACACGAAAAAGATCAGCACTCTTCGTCATTGGTTATTGTGAAATAAAACAATGAAGCTGCCAGACTGTTGGATATTCTAAATTAAATTCATAAGAAATTTCAAGAATAATTGCGAATTGTTGGTTTTGAAACATACCATTCTTAAGCACCACCAGAAATATGCAGTGTATTACCATAAATAAACCCTAGCAATGACAACTTATTATGACCAATCTGAGTTCTGTTTAGGGAAGTAGTCATAACAAAAATGTTCAGCAATAAGGTAACACCACACACTTGCGTCTTTGGGCCTGTGTCATCATCAATCATTTAGGTGTAAGTTGTGTGACACTCTTATTAGCTCAAGGACTAATCTGTGTCAAGAGAACTCATCAAATTGTCACACGAGCCGGTTTTGTTGCGGATTCACACAGGACGAGGCCTGTCAGGTGTACTTTTACTTAGAACACTTTATGTTTAAATCACAAATCCATTTCCATTTCACATTGTTGACAATTTTGGATTTGTAGTTTTCTAAAATGTCCCAACACAGTTTTTAAATAGCGCCAGCCCACACAGCAGTTTTGTTCATAAATCGTTTTTCTCTTAGCCTTTATTACCATCTCCGATAGTCAATGATCCTCCCTGAGGTAGTTATAACTATAGTTTTTCTATTTTCATCACTGAGCATTGAACTGTTTGCGCCGTGTACTTCTACGATTCCTACATAAGGGAGAAAATGGAAAATCACGATCTCATACTTTAAAGAAGCATGCTTTATTGATGGAATTTATTCTTGCTCGTAAAACATTCGCAAAAAATAAACGTTTTGTTATTGTCGAACGATTCCAGCAAGAGCTAAAACTGTACCTGCATTGCATTGCCATTTACTTCTTATTTGTCAGAATACATCAAGGTATCACCCGTTACAAGAGGCTTCATGCAGTTAATTTAATGTGTTTACAAGTGATGTTATTCATCAGCATGCCAGTTGTATCTATTCGTGGTAAATCTTAGTTTCCGCTAATTTCTGTAATTGATTCCATTTATTTCAATTGTATGTATTCATTCCACAGTCAGGACAATAGCGCACTGTCCCCATGGGTTTTAAATCCAGGGTGGATCTCTCGCCTGCACTCTTACTTGCTCGCATGCAGTGATCGCAAAGGTCAGGTATAGTGTGACGCCTGCCTTTTCCACCAATGGAGGTGTACACTGTATAAGCGTGTACACAGCAGTGTTGGCTGGGCTCCTCTCCCAGGCATCAGGTGGTTGTGCAAAGGACTTTACTATCATTCCAATTTGATATCTGACCACACAAATCCTTTTCACTATTATACCTGGGAAAAGGTACGGTCTGTATTTGGTGAACCAAAAGCAACGAAAAGCTGATTACAAACACAGGAGTCACAGGACAGATTATTATCTCTTTCTTTGCTGTAAACACTACATCGATACAGGAAGGTCAAATAGAGGTTGATAGTCTACATATGGAGAGTAATTATCTCTAGTATATATCATATTGATTAGATTAATGTATCACTGCCAGAATGCACTGTTACAGAGATACAATCTTTTTAGATTAATTATTATGGACAATTAGGATAAGTATGACATCAAACAGAATCCTTCCTTGCCAGCTTACAGTCCGCATCATTTACATTTACCTCTCTTGAGGGCTACTATTCATTGCAGTTTTTATGACTAGCAAGTTTAAAAAACAGTAAAGTTAATAATATCTTAATAATCTTTAGTAATGCATTAACTGGTTGGTTTGTTTTGCTAAATGATTTAGTAAACAATGTGGTGTGACGTGATTTCACTCATAAATATTCCTGTTAAATATTAGCCTCATTATCAATGACTTTGTTTTTATGCAGCGAAGCTGTTGATGACATGTTTTGTAAAAATATTGCTGATAACAAATAAATTACTTGGAGACAAACTTAGATGAGGAATGTGAAAAACAATATATTTCTGTATTGAAGTTGAATTCCATTCAAGAATAATTTACATCTGGGTCTATTTCTTTTCTTAAAAAGTGTACACTAAATGTAGAGAGTGTACACTTTTCACAAAAGCAATCGACCCAGCATGTAAATTAATACAATAGTAGACTCGAAAGTGCCCCCTATTAAGTCCTCAGCTGACGCCTCGGACATGAAGAGGGGACACTTTCTCGTCCACTATTATACCCATAATCTCCTGAAATGGAAAATGTGGGGAGAGAGAATATCGTTATTGGTATTGAAATGGATAGAATTTTAACGAGGCGGTTTGAAACCGTTTCAATTTATGCAAATGTCTGTCCCCAATGAATTATTACAAATCTGGACCTTGGTCTTTGTGTAAACTCTGTGGGAAAAGTAAAACTGCCATGAGGTCATTAAAGGGTTTATCTTTTATTCAGTTTGCTTTTCTGTTTGTATTTAATAATTTTGCATTCAACTTGATAACTCAACTGCCGAAGCTACATGGGGACAGGCCGGTAACTGTAACGCCAATCACTGAAGCCCGCAGCCCGGTTAGTACTTAATATAACTATATCAATGGTTGGTAACAGTGCAAAGAACATGTCCAAAGTCTAGAACAAGAGAGCCAGTGGTCACTGCTTATGCCCTAATCCATGAATCGACGATTACCACGAACTCATCCAAATTAGGAGCACACAGACTATTGTTGATTTCAAAATGAATCATGTGTACAAGAAAAGTGGTTTTTTCCGAACAACGTAGACTTCCCTCTCTTTATGTTTTCTGTTCATGCTACATTATGATTGAAAGTCGAGTAACTAAAAGAAATTACATGAAGTCAATCAATGGTGCTTTAAATACCTTAAAATCTCCGTATTAAATGTATTGCTTCTTGTCATGAAGGTTAAGGCTATTTTATTTCCTTTGGAGTTCTTAACCGACAGAAAGCTGCTTCTTGATCAATGTATCATTACCCAGTATTAACCAGGCCAAGCGACAGGTTACAAGTTCACTTATAATTATGGGCGATTGGCAAAAGCCAGAATGCTATTATGTATTCCCATGAAAGCTCCGCATGTTACTTTAACATAATTATGACACAGGAAAAGCCAATGTAATGGATCTGTGTGTCATCCTCACATTGAGAGGTGATCCCTGGGCAATTGAAAATGAATTACTCTATGTAGAAGGTCTCTGAACCCATCAAAGAGTAAACCTACTGTTTGCCTTTTGATTTATAACGTACTTGTTCAGTACAGTGCGTGGTATTGTTCCGCTCGATGCCATATTTGTGGCAGTACCCTTATTGGAACCGTGTAAAGAGCAGATACAGTTTACTTATCAATTAGGTTCATTGAGCACTGGCTGAACAATCCTTGATTAACAGTCATCCAGTCATCCTCACAGCAGTGCAGATATGAAGTCTATATAAATCATGAATTCGGAAAAATGTTTTTGTTTTGTTATGCCTTCAAATGCTTAAAAGTGTCCACTAAATACACTTAACGCAAGTTGACTTTTTTTCTTTTTTATATTCACAATTGGCACCGTCTTCCCAAATACCATTTATAAGTGACTACGAACTGAAACCTAATCTTCTTGTAGATAATTGACTACATTATTCCAGCATAAGCAACAAATCTCTGGTTGATTCACCAAAGTAAACTGTTCTTGTCGCTACACTTATTTCTAGGAAATTGATGAAAAGTGTTTCACTCAAACGTGAGAATCTTTGTTGTTTAATTCCTAAAAATAGTGGTAAAAATTTATTCAAGTCCAATTCCAGTGGTCTGCATGATTTGTTCATTTATCTTACAAAGTTAATTTCTCATTATATAGGTGAAAAAATCACAGGTAAATATTTGAATGAAACAATTTCTTTTGATCGCACCCTCTCCAACTACGTCTCACAGACTTCCTCAATTTAATGTTTAATTAATCATTACCGAACCATTCTATCAGATTATTTTTTTGCCATTTATTTTTGAAGAATTTATTGATGTTACAGTAAAAAT
>JBCAUI010531607.1:0-11287 GCA_038406195.1 Haplosyllis anthogorgicola | reverse complement strand
TTCTTCTTCACTTATATCACTCATGATAGCCTCTAAAGCTTCAGCAATGGCTGCATCAGTCAATTGTATTTCATTTGCAGTTGTTGTTTGTCTTCTAGCTGCTGTTCATGCACAAGTATTTTTAGCAGGGTTGGCATCATTAGCACCAGGCACAAGTGCAGTTTTTACTTGGGCTGGGCTGTTTCTTTAACTACCTCCACCTCTCTTTACTAGAACCTTCTTCTTAGCTCCTGCTTTAGCAATGGTAACTTTAGCTGTTGTCTTGGTAGTATGAGTGGCCATGGTGGCAGCAGCTGTAGTCTGGGCAGCTGACTCAGTACTTTTCTTCAACATTTGATATTTCCTAAAGATGGTTTTCCTAGCTCTTTTTTCTCTTTGTTTTCCTCCAATCAATTGGTCAAAGATTTTACCAGATACTGTATCTGATCTCCTCAAAATATAATTCGATCTTCCCACAATATGATCATATTCATCTTGTTCAGGGGCATTTTGCCTCTGGTATGCTTTCTTGTTCAGGTTTGAACAATCTTGGTAGAAATGTACTACTTCTCCACAACCCCAACAAGTGTTGGAACAAGCTTTAACATCTTTTACCTCCTCGATACTTTCTGTTTCAATGTTCATGACAGCTGGATTGTGGGCCATATGCATTCCCTCAGCTACTTTAAAGCCAGCTTCTATGAGGCATGCTTTGTCCATTGCTTCTTCCAAGTTGTGAGGAAGATGTTTTCCTCTAATTATTTTGTCTGAAATAGCTGTATTTTGTATGCTTGAGAGGAACTTCATCCACCTGGGTGGGTCAGTGTTCTGATTCACATTCATGCCTGTAACCATTTTATGGCAATAGCCGTATCTATACGCATATATTACCAAAGGTTTGTCTCACTTCTGGGACATCTTATCTAATTCCATACTAGTGTGAGTGGGTGTTGATAAAATAGAGAATTGTTGTGTCAATCTCCATTTAACTATTGACCAAGCTTTGTCTGGTGGGATGGCAATAATGGTGTTGGTCACTTTCCCAGCACTCTTTCCCAGTGCTTCAATACAACAATCTCTTCCACTGTAGTAGCAAGCATCTAGCACACATCTCGTAGTAGCATCTACCCATGGGAAGAATTTATCCTTATCGGTTCCATAAAAAACAGGTATACTGTCAAAAAGAGAGTTGAAACTATTCAGTGGTCCTCTGATGTTGTTGTACTAATTGTCCTATATTATCACCTACTTGCTGGAATGAATTTTCTAACCCTGATGTGTCCATTATTACATTCATATTACCTGGTAGTATACCTCCATCTCCTCTAGCATATCCTGGGGGGTCCTTGGGGTCCTAGTGGTCCTCCTCCTCTGGGGGGTCCTCAGGGACCAGGGAGCCACCTCCTCCAGGGGCCTGGAGGTCCAGGGGGACCTCGTCTTCCTGGGGTTTCCTCATCACCTGGTGGGCCTTCTTCACCTTGGGGCCCTGATGTCTTCTGTATCCTCAGGGCCCATGGGACCTACTTTCTTCACAACTTTCTCCATCTTGGAGATTATCTTGTCCTTCTCTTCCTTCCTCCAACACACTCTCAGTAACTAATTCACTAACATCTATAGGAGAAGGTTCCAAGAAACCCATCACAGTTCCTTTGTTTATAGTTATATTCTCCATGGATAGATTTATAACTACAAAAGGGATAACATCTACTTCTTTCACTTCTACTCAATGTAGGGTAGGTATAAAAGCCAAATTTGGGTACTCACTATGCAGCACAAAATTTTCTTTCACATTATATAAGTGTCCCACATTTTCCTTCCTAAGATTTCCTTGCAAATTTAACACAGCTAAACTCCTTTGGGGTATACTCACTCTTGATGGCAACAATAACATCGGTTGTTTTTCAACAGTGCATACCATTTCAACAGTGCATACCATTTCTCTTTGTTTGTGTTCTAGTACACATTGACCTATTTCTGAATAATACACACCCATCCTGTGTTTTCCAATATAAGAGGGCTCATTAGGTGTCTGCATACTATTAAATAATGTTTGAAAATCCTATTGCCTAATGTAAATTGGCAAGAAACTATCCCTAAGGGTGTCAAACTACTACCAGTGGCTGATCTCACCATAGTTTGTTGTAATTCTATTAGTGGACATAAATCTAATTGTTTATAATAATTTTCACTGATACAAGACCTGGTTGCTCCAGTATCTACCAAAGCTTGACAAGCAAACTGACCAATTGTGGTAGGAAAAGTTGTATCCCTACTAGATCTGATAATAACTTTGTTAATACAATCTTTCAAATGTCTTTCATGACAAAAGGAACAATACTTGCCTTGTTCACAATTGTAATAATATTCTTCAGGTTGATATCCCTTAGGTAGTTCCTTTGTTGACGTGTGTAGTCAGGCTTCACCTTCATCCATGATATAATCATTGGTATTTGTGCTACCTGTTTCTTCATCTATCGCAGAATTGTCTTCTTCTTCACTTATATCACTCATGATAGCCTCTAAAGCTTCAGCAATGGCTGCATCAGTCAATTGTATTTCATTTGTATCTGCAGTTGTTACTTGTCTTCTAGCTGCTGTTCATGCACAAGTATTTTTAGCAGGATTGGCATCATTAGCACCTGCAACAAGTGCAGTTTTTACTTGGTCTGGGTTGCTTCTTTTCCTACCTCCACCTCTCTTTACTGGAACCATCTTCTTCTTAGTTCCTGCTTTAGCGGTGTAAACTTTAGCTGTTGTTTTGGTAGTATTAGCAGCCATGGTGGCAGCAGCTGTAGTCTGGGCAGCTGACTCGGTACTTTTCTTCAACATTTGGTATTTCCTAAAGATGGTTTTCCTAGCTCTTTTTTCTCTTTGTATTCCTCCAATCAGCTGGTCAAAGATTTTACCAGATACTGCATCTGATCCCCTCAAGATATAATTCAATCTTCCCACAATACAATTGTCTCCATCTTGTTTGGGGCATTTTGTCTCTGGTATGCTTTTTTGTTGGGGTTTGAACAATCTTGATAGAAATGGCCTACCTCTCCACAACCCCAACAAGTGTTGGAATGTGCTCTTACATCTTTTACTTCTTCGATACTTTCTGTTTCAATGTTCATTACAGCTAGATTTTGTGCCATATGTATTCCCTCAGCTAATTTAAAGCCAGCTTCTATTAGGCATGCTTTATCCATTGCTTCTTCTAGATTGTGAGGAAGATGTTTTCCTCTAATTATCTTGTCTGAGATAGCTGTATTTTGTATACTGGAGAGGAACTTCATCCATCTAGATGGGTCAGCATTCTGATTCATGTTCATGCCTGTAACCATCTTGTGACATTGGCTGTATCAATATGCATATATTACCAAAGGTTCATCCCATTTCTGGGACATCTTATCTAGTTCCATACTAGCATGAGTAGGGGTTGATAAAATAGAGAATTGTTGAGTCAGTCTCTGCTTAACTATTGACCAAGGTTTATCTGGTGGGATTGCAATGATGGTGTTGAAACTGCTCTAATAGGTAGTATGTGCCATCTGTTGCAACAAATTCATTTCTTCTCACCTCTCTTCTCTTTGACTTTCTAATGTGCAGTTCAAGGCCTCAGTGGCCCTCTGATGTTGTCTCACTAACTGTTCCATATTATCACCTACTTGCTGGAAGGAATTCTCCAACCCTGAGGTGTCCATAACCACATTCATAGCTCTTGGAGACATTCCTCCATCCCCTCTAGCATATCCTTGGGGTCCTGGGGGATCTTGAAGACCCTGGGAACCCTGGGGTCCCATTGGTCCACATCTGCCTCTGGGTCCTTCTCTTCCTGAGGGATCCTGGGGTCCAGGGAACCTCTTCCATCATCTCCTCCTCATCCTCCAGGTCCTGGGGGTCCTTGAGGGCCAGCTGGTCCTTGATCTCCTGGGGGACCCTGGGGTCCTGGGGGTCCTCCTTCTCCAGGTGGACCCTGAGGTCCTGGTGGGCCTCCATCTCTGGGAGCTCCTTGGGGGCCAGGTGAACCACCTCCTCCAGGAGGGCCTTGAGGTCCAGGGGACCTCTTCTTCCAGGAGTTCCTTCATCACCTGGTGGGCCTTCTTCACCTCAGGGACCTGGGTGTCCTCTATATCCTCATGGCCCACAGGGGCCACCTCCTACATAACTCTCTCTATCTCAGTCCTGGGGACTACTGTGTCCCTCTCCTCCTTCATCCAAACTTGGCATAGAGGATGAAACAGATTCCGTATGAGCTATTTCTTGGTCACTAGATTGTCGGAGTGGAGTGGTAGATCCCCTGGGATAACTAACTTGAACACTTTCTCTTGGTTCTTGCTCTCTAAGATTGTCTAAAAACCTATGCTAATTATCCTCAGGCTGCACTCTGTGTATGGGTCTTCCAATATACCAATTAACATAGTTTACTCCTGTTCTTTCTATAGGTTCATGACCCTCAGTGTCCAAATCTGAACCTGCAGATCTTGGGTGGTACATTCCTCTTCTGTCTTGAGGAGAAGTTCCTTCAGCTTGTACTTCTCTAGGGCTGGTCCCTCTTCTTTGTCCTGCTTCCTGTGAGGACCAGTCTGTATAATAATGTTCTTCATCTTCATGTGTTGCTACAACTGTTATTTCTACTCTTCTACCTCTACAAACATTATGTTGTCCTTAAAGAAGAAGTCCCTCTGTAGGAGCACTAGAAGAATGGTCTTCAGAGGACCTGGGGGTTCTAGTCTTTTCCTGTATGGGAACATTTTCTTCTTCATCAGGTACCACCTGTTGTCCCAGGTCATCTAGATCGTACATATTTGACTCTCTTCTCCTAGTCTCACTCTGTCATCTGACCTCACCCAAACTGGACACTGGGCTGAGTAGATTTTAGTCCTGAAATAGTTAGAGTATTGGATGAGAGATCACCATTCTGGTATAAAACACCCACCTATGGCATGGGCCCTTTGACAGGTAGGTTACCTGCTCCCACAAGAGCTTGACACAAGCCATCAGTTAAAACACCAAAGGTGTCTTATTTGCCTACTGGACATATGGACCTGCATGCTACAGGGGATACTGCAGGTTTGCCTTCTACCTTTTATGATAGGACAGATGAACTGTCTTTAGTTAGCTCCATAATACAAAAAGCAGAAGGATTAATTGGACTGTCCATGTCGCAGGTTGCACCACCCCCTCAGAAACTCAGGAATCAAGAGGTCCTGTTATCCCACCAAGGGAAACCAGGTTCGAACCAGCAGTGATTGCACCTACTACCCATAAGGCTGATACAACCACTTACAGCCAGGAATCGATGGAACTGACAGAAGCGAGAGGTGGAGTTCAAGATACATATGACATAGTATTCTCACAGCCTTATGTAATGCCACAATATGATCCAAATGTGAAGGATAACTTTGTGGATATGTTCCCTGATTACCACCTCCCAGTATCAGGGATTGTAAGAATTAGTGACAGGTTTTATGCTCCGATCAATGTCTCATCCTGTGACAATTACCGATGTCCATAGTACACATACTGGAGCTACACAGATATTATGAAACTCCTATGTTTGGGATAGATAGGGGAAATGGTACTATTCCCTTCGTGGGGATGGAATGCAGAAAATACCCGAAAAAGTCTACTTAGATGAATCTGTCCGTGAAGAAGAAACTATTCCAACAGTTCCTCCAGTACCCAAGGCTGCTTCTACACCATTTGTCACAATTCCTTCCACTAGGAGTGTCCAAACAACAGACACAACCTCAAAGGGTGTGAGACTGAAGGAAACAAATACATCTAGATCACCTTCTGTTTCCTCTATGGAAATGCCAGATATCTTGGTGATGATACAAAAGAGAGATGAAGCTATAAGGAAACTGCAATTAGTCAATCACAAGTTAGATACTTTAACTGTAAATTGGCAAGTGGAGCAATCAAATGTATCAAATGAGGATGAGGAGGATGAGGTTGATGATTTCTATACTACCCATCTTGCTAGATATCAACAAAAGCAATGCAGACTGTGACAGATTCTAGATATGTATGATGAACAAAGAAGAGAGGAAGAAAGACTACTAGAAGAAGATAGACTCAGAGAAGTTGCTGAAGCAGAAGCTCCTGAAAGAGAGGCTGCAGAAAGAACAGCCCAGGATAGAGAAGCTGCTGCAAGGGCAGCCTTTGAGAGAGAGGCTGCTGAAAATGTATCCATAGAGAGAGCTGCTATGGAGAGAGAAGCTATGGAAAGAGCTGCCAGAGAACAAACGATGACTACCCCTACAAGGGAACCAAATGCCACAATAGAAAAGAGTTATTTGTCATGTGAAGATTCAGATGAGGGAATTCCCAGGACTACAACACCTGTCCCACATCCAAGAATGCCACCAGGTAGGACTACCCCTAAATGTTCCTTTGCAGGTGTGAGAACAGGAGAACAACAAGATGCTGTTAATGCAGTCAGAAATTTCTTTACCCCCACCACAAGGGCAGAGGCTCCACCTATAGCTCCTGCACATGTGAGTGAGTGAAGAAGAGTGGCTACACCAGAAGTAGTTGCACCAATGTCTCATACTAATGTGGTGGCCCCTGTGGTTACCTCTGCGCCACCTATGGCAGATGATTTAATCTGGCCTGGACATCCCGATATAAGACAAAGTGGTTTATTTCCACCAGACCCTCATATAGATCCTGACAAAAGGTGGAGGTTGTTGAGACCCTTTGATCAACCTGGTGTATGATGACCAACTATGACAACACCAGAGAACTTAAGGTGTATGGCTGACTCAGATGCTTTGATAGAAACCTTACAGGTATTTGAGTATCTAGATGATGTTCCACAAATAGGCCGCAGAGATTATAGACATTATCTCCCACAATATGGAGACCCCTTCTATAGAAAAAGAACTGGACCTGGTGCAAACCGAGGAAGAGGAAGAGGCAGTTATGAAAGAGGAATACCTAGAGATTGAGAAACTAACAGAGGACCTGGACTGAATCAAAATGCTAATCGATACCTCAGCCCAGTGTCCCACTTGAGTGAGGTTAGATGACAGAGTGAAACTAGAAGAAGGGAATCTAATATGTATGACCTAGATGAGCTGGGACAACAAGTGGTCCCTGAAGAGGAAGAAAATGTTCCCATACAGGAAAGGACTAGAACCCCCTCTGAAGATCATTCTTCTAGTGCCCATACAGAGGAACTTCCTATTTGTTGGACTTGTGGACAGGAAGGGCATACCGAAGGACAACAAAATGTTTGTAGAGGTAGAAGGTTAGAGATAACAGGTGTAGCAACACATGAGGATGAAGAACATTATTATACAGACTGGTCCTCACAGGAAGAAGGGCAAAGAAGAGGGACCAGTCCCTAGAGAAGTGCAAGCTGAAAGAGCTCCCCCTCAAGAAGAAAGGGGAATGTACCACCCAAGACCTGCAGCTTTTGAGTTGGACACTGAAGATCACAAACCTAGAGAAAGAACAGGTACAAATTATGTTAATCAATATATTGGCAGAACCATCCACAGAGTGCAGCCTGAGGATGAGGAGCACAGATTTCTAGATGATCTTAGAGAGCAAGAACCAAGGGAAAGTATTTGAGTTAGTTATCCCAGGAGATCTACCACTCCACTCAGACAATCTAGTGATGGAGAAATAGCTCATTTCAGGATCTGCTTCATCCTCTATGCCAAGCTTGGAGGAAGGAGGAGAGGGACAAGGTAGTCCCCAGGACTGAGATAGAGAGAGTTATGTGGGAAGCAACTCCCATGGGCCACAAGAATACAGAGGACATCCAGGCCCCCAAGGTGAAGAAGGCCCACCAGGTGATGAGGGAGCTCCAGGAAGATGAGGTCCAGGCCCTCCTGGAGGAGGTGGTCCACCTGGTCCCCAAGGACCCCCTGGAGGTGGAGGCCCACCAGGACCTCAAGGTCCACCTGGAGGAGGAGGACTGCCAGGACCCCAGGTCCCCCAGGAAATCAGGGACCATCTGGCCCTCAAGGACTCCCAGGCCCTGAGGGACCTGGAGGAGGAGGAGGAGATGATGGCGAAGGTCTCCATGGACCCCCTGGTCCCCCAGGAAGGGAAGGACCCAGAGGCAGATGTGGACCAATGGGACCCCAGGGTCTTCAAGGTCCCCCAAGACCTCCAGGATATGCTAGAGGGGATGGAGGAATGTCTCCAAGAGCTATGCTTGTGGTTATGGACACCTCAGGGTTGAAGAACTCCTTCCAGTAAGTAGGTGATAATATGGGACAGCTAGTGAGACAACATCAGAGGGCCACTGAGGTCTTGAACCATATATTAGAAAGTCAAAGAGAAGAGAGGCAAGAAGAAATGAATTTGTTGCAACAGATGGCACATACTACCTATCAGAGCAGTTTCAACTCTCTTTTCAACAGTATACCTGTTTTTGATGGAACAGATAAGGACAAATTCTTCCCATGGGTGGACACTCTGGAAGCTGCCTGCTACTATAGTGGAAGAGATTGCCGCATAGAAGCTCTAGGAAAGAGTGCTGGGAAAGTAACCAACACCATCATTGCAATCCCACCAGATAGTTAAGCAGAGACTGATGCAACAATTCTCTATTTTATCAACCCCCGCTCATGCCAGTATGGAACTAAATAAGATGTCCCAGAAATGAGATGAACCTTTGGTAATATATGTGTATTGATACAGCCAATGTCACAAGATGGTTATGGGCATGAACGCAAACCAGAATGCTGACCCTTCTAGATGGATGAAGTTCCTCTCAAGTATACAAATTACAGCTATTTCGGACAAGATAATTATATACAGGGAAACACCTTCCCCACAATCTGGAAGAAGCAATGGATAAAGCATGCCTCATAGAAGCTGGCTTTAAATTAGCTGAGGGAATGCATATGGCCTGAAATCCAGCTGTAATGAACATTGAAACAGAAAGCATCGAAGAAGTAAAATATGTAAGAGCTCATTCCAACACTTGCTGGGGTTGTGGAGAGGTAGGCCATTTCTATCAGGATTGTACAAACCCCAACAAACAAGCATACAGGAGACAAAATGTCCCCGAACAAGATGGAGATGATCGTATTGTGGGAAGAATGAATTATATTTTGAGGGGATCTGACACAGTATCTGGTAAAATCTTTGACCAGTTGATTGGAGGAATACAAAGAGAAAAAAGAGCTAGGAAAACCATCTTTAAGAAATACCAAACATTGAAGAAAAGTACTGAGTCAGCTGCCCAGGCTACAGCTGCTGCCACCATGGCCACCCATACTGACAAGACAACAGCTAAAGTTACTGCCACTAAAGCAGGAACTAGGAAGAAGATGGTTCCTGTAAGGAAAGGTGGAGGTAGGAAAAGAACCAACCCAGACCAAGTGATAGCAGCACCTGTTGCAGGTGCTAATGATGCCGGCCCTGCCAGGAATACTCATGCATGAATGGCAGCCAGGAAACAAGTAACAACTGCAGATACAAATGAAATATGGTTAACCAATGCAGCCATTGCTGAAGCTTTAGTGGCTGTCATGAGTGATATAAGTGAAGAGGGAAAAAACTCCACAACAGATGAAGAAACAGGTAGCACAAATACAGATGAATATATCATGGATGAAGGTGAAGCCTGACTACTCACTTCAACAAAGGAACTATCCAAGGGATATCAACCTGAAGAATATTACTATGATTGTGAACAAGGCAAGTATTGTTCTTTCTGTCATGAAAGACATTTGAAAGACTGTATTAACAAAGTTATCATAGGATCTAGTAGGGTACAACATATCCTACCACCATTGGTCAATTTGACTGTCAAACTTTGGTAGGCACCGGAGCAACAAGATCTTGTATTAGTGAAACTTATTATAAACAATTAGATTTATGCCCATTAATAGAATTACAATGGACTGCAGTAAGATCAGCCACTGGTAGTAGTTTGACACCCTTAGGTAGTTCCTTAGATAGTTCCTTGCCAATTTACATTAGGCAGTCAAACTTTCAAACATGATTTTATAGTGTGCAGACACCTTATGAGACCTCTTATGTTAGAGAACATAGAATGGGTGTATATTATTCAGAGATAGGTCAATGTGTATTAGAACAAAAACAAAGAGAGATAGTGTGCACGGTTGAACTGGAAAAACAACCGATGCTATTGTTACCCACTAGAGTGAGTATACCCCAAAGGAGTTTAGCTGTTTTAAATGTTCAAAGAAACCTTAGAAAGGAAAATGTGGGACACTTATATGATGTGAAAAAAAATTTCGTATTACATAGTGATTATCCAAATTTGGCCTTTATACCTACCCTACATTGGGTGGATGTGAAAGAGGTAGATGTTATCCCTCTTGTAGTTATAAATTTATCTATGGAAAATATTACAATAGACAAAGGGACAGTGATGGGTTTCTTGGAACCTTCTGCTAGATGTCAGTGAATTAGTTACTGAAAGTGTGTTAACAGAAGGAACTCTGTTTGAGGAAGAAATAACTGACATAGAAATCAAAGAAACTGCGGAAAGCTCTAAAGGTTTCATAACCTCCCCAGCTGATATTGAAGTGCATAGAAAAGTTGAACTCAAGGATGCAGCTCTTGAAAATAAGCATAAGAAAGCTTTTGAGGAACTATGTGAAAAATATAGTGATATCTTTTCTAACAGCTCAGAGGATAATAGGAAAAAACACCTTTGTTTGAAATGGAAATTGACACGGGTAGATAGCCCTCCAATTTGCCAAAGACCCTGTACTTTACCCTTAAAACATGCAGAGTGGGTCAAAAGAGAATTAAACATTTTAGAAAATGCAGGGGTCATAGTTAGAAGTGTCTCGCCATGGGCTAGTCCCATAGTTATAGTACCAAAAAGAAGTGCTCCAGGAGAACCACCTAGGAGAAGATTGTTTGTAGACTACAGAGCTTTAAATAGTCTGTTACCACCAGTAAAGAAAGCTCATTCAAAGGCTAAAGGTGTTCTCAGTTTAGTCCCTTTACCAAAGATGAGATATATGACCGATTACAAGATTCAGCCATATACTCCTCCCTAGATGTGAGAAGTGGTTATTACCATATGGCTCTAGCCAAGAAATCTAGACCAAAGTCAGCTTTTACCTCATCTTTGGGAAAATAGGGAGTTCAAATGTTGTCCCTTTGGATTGGCTCAGGCTCCAGCTTACTTTCAGAGATTGATTAATGAGATATTAGCATCCTTTGACTTTGCTTTTGGATATTTGGATGATATTTTGATCTATAGTCCTGATCCAGAAACTCATTTGAAACACCTAGAAATGATTTTTCAAAGATTAAGAGAAACCAATATGAAACTAAAAATGGAAAAATGTAATTTCCTAAAACAACACAT
>JBCAUI010531596.1:0-11288 GCA_038406195.1 Haplosyllis anthogorgicola | reverse complement strand
AATACATCTATCGGATTGAGATGAATTCACCTAGAAATACAGACATTACGTCCGAGAGGAATCTAATCAACTTAAAAGTATACAGCATTGTTTCTGACTGTCGCCCTCAAAAATTTCCTTCACTGAAACGTAATCCAAGTAAAAATTGTCTGGCCTAATCCATTATCTTTACGCCTAAGAACTTTCAGCTTTTATGGTCCGGATGCTACCTGGCATTAGCTTTTACTAAAAATCTTACTTGCTGCAAAATACATTTAGAGAAACCGTTAAATTTGTGTTGTAACACAAAAGCAGAATCTATGATCAAAAAAACTCTTTGATGGCATTCACACGTCTGTCATTGCATTTTGCGTAATGTATTGTGACTGAGTCGATTGGCGTGTTGGTCCTTGCTGACGTTGACGTGGCTGACGTTGCAACTGTTTGAATCCTAACGCTCTCTTAAAAACCTCTCGCCTCTCCACTGCATAGCGATAACCGAGTCTATAAGATCCGTTTTGCACAAAAATCCACGGACTCTCACTGCATCTTGAGCTGGCGATAACGTGTTATCACCACCCTGTATCTGTCCTTCCATTCCCGGATCGTCATGTCATCAAGCTGTGCCCATGGGACTGCGTTCTGTCCGGGCTGTTCCCACCTGTGAAACAAACCATTACATGGAAATGATACATATAACGGGGTACAAGAACAGGTCAACCTACTAAGCTCGAACCATGAAGGGAGGTGCCAATATGGTTCGGTTCTGAAGAGTAAAACAGGTTTTTATTCAATTGAACATGAAAATTCGAGTTATCTATGTTTGATTTAACAGGACGACCTGTAATTGACTACCTAATATTTAAAGTTGTGCATAAATAAAATACGGAAATTAAATAGCAAAACTAAGATTATCCTTCCAGTTTTGTTGATGTATAAATTTATTTTTTAATGCCCCAACATGGATCCTTTATGCAAATTTTCATTCTAAAATACTACATTCAACTAACTCTGCAACAGTCAACACCAACGGGAATGCATTTCCAAAGAAAATAAAGGCACGATCGAATCTAGAGATCATAGCGTGCTAGTGAATAACCACGGCAGCAACAGACTTTGAAACCAATGGACAGAGTCACCCAAAGTCCAAAACAAAGGCTACCAGTAGCCCCAAAAAAGAAGTCCACGAAAACTTTTAAAAAAAGGCACGATAATTTATTTTTGTGTAATTAGTAGAAAGATGAACATAATGCAACTAAAATATCTAGATTTGACTCACCAAACTTGTACGGTATCTCTCAGGTTAAGACATTCGGTTAAGGCCTGTGTCGCGTGTGACAGGCGCTTCTGTATAACTGGCAATACTTTCTGTAACTGTTCCTCGTCATTTTCCTTCACCTTCCTACATAGCACTGTAACCAAACCATGTCATTTATTGCTAATTGTGATCATTAATTACATGCACCTTGGCACACTGGTCTATATCATAGTTTGAATCTTGCTGTTGCAGAAATCCAGAAATCACTTCACAAAAAATTTGAAGCGTGCGATCTTAGTCGCTATTCTCTTCCAACAACAGATTACATGCATATTTAGCAAGAAAAATGAATTTAGAAAATTATAATTTGATGCACACCAAAAAACCCCCGGACATCAGGTAAACGTTTTAAAACAAATAACAGATATCAAAATGAATTTTGCCAAATTTATCAAATAGGCTACTCACAAGGCACTTTCTGCAGGCTTGATTGTTGCACGGAGTTTCGTCCTTCTAGGGTCTCGATAAGTGCATCGTGTTGCTGCAGCGCCAGTTCTATCTCCGTCACTTCACGTTGTAATCCAAGGACCCACGGTAACAGCCTCTCCGGTGCCTTTCGAAAGAGATAACAGTGCGTTTTCATAACCCTTGACGCGTGTTCAGTTAGTCCAATGCCGCTTCTTTAGAATCAGCCCGATTGGCTTAACCTTACACACCCCAAAGCCAACTCCTTAAATGCGCAAGCAAAACATGCTGCAAGTTTAAGTACATTCCCTGGTCACATTACAGTGGAACCTCGTTCGGGTAACCAGCCATAGGGAGAGGTGGGGGCTGTAAATGGTCGTCAGCAAGGGGTAGTCTTGCAAAAGGATTAGATTCTTTCTCTGTAATTTGAGTTTGTCGGTAATCTTGGTGCACATCAGAATGAAACGATTGGAAACGAATTCAAGGCACAAGCACAGTGCAAACATTCCTTTGGATCGGCACACAAACTATAAATTCAAACTCAAATGAAAATTTCAATTTCTTAATGTTACAAGCACCAGGGTGTCAAGGGAAAATGGGCAGGAACTCTTATTAATTTTGGCTATAATTTTCGGACTGGAGGCCACAAATTCATTTTTGGGATGAAAAATCCAAACGTTTCTTTTAAAATAAGCTGCTGGAACATATTTTATACTTTATCATGTATTCAACGCACATCCTTGTGGTATGGTTTAGAATCTTTCACGCACCTTAAATGACGGAAACTGCAAGTTACTCATGACGGTTTGTAGAGCCTTCGTTTGTGGTGTATCCTCCACATTGTACAGTCGATTAATCGACAAATCCATCACAGCTACTTTGTATGCACTGAAAACATTTTGATTATAATTTCACGTAAATAGAGGCACCAAACACTGGTTCTAGTGTTTATATTTGATTTATTAGGGCTTTCTACAGGAATTTTGATTATAAAATATAATAAATATGCAAAAACTGCTAAATTGGGTCTCTGTTCAGTGCTAGATGTACTAAATTTCTCCGGAGTTTATATTCTGTTATTTAGGTAAACTCGATTGAGATAATTTACTGAGCATATTCATTTGCCATGATCTGTGTCATTAGTAAAATAAATATACAATAAAAACTATAATATATGTCCGTCCTTTAATTATCGCACCACGATCCATGGCTTGGTAATAAACCAATATTAAGCTTAACACAACATGAATAACTGCACAGCCGTTAAGGTTTGTGGAAACAAGCTGATTTTCTCACCTGTCCATCAGTGTAAACATAAGATATGGTAACGCAATCTTAGCAAAGAGTTCCGTCTCTGTGGAAACGCTGTTCTTCAGTTGTGACGTCAGTGAACGGGTGTCGGCGTCGTGGTGACTCAAGGAATTCTGTATGTATCTCTGGATCTAAAGAATTAAGAGTAAATAAGATGTCAAATTTACACTTGACAAACTCCGATTTGAATAGAACAAATGCACAGAAGAGGCCCCTTCAAATTAAACTTGCATAAAGTATTATTGCACAATACAATTTTTGAGTTCAGATGTGAAGTCCTGGGATGTATTTGATCTCTAAGAAATGAATGATCACTTACTTCAAACTGTTGAGAATCCAGTCTATCTCGAGAGTTCACATTCTGCCTGGCCAAGACTCGTATCAAGTTCTGTTTACTCTCCTAAGAAACAACAAATAAGCACAAACGAATGATTAAATAAAACAACATAATATTAATGTGAACAATTTCGGATAATTGGACGATAATATTAATAGCTGATACGCTCAGGTAATTCGATCCTGGATGAATCGATTTCTCTGCCAGTCATTCGATCAAAAAACTTTCTCCTAGGTACTTCGAACTTTCTGGGCATAAGGTTACGTAGTCGAACACGCACAGCTATCTTACTGAAGTCCTGGATGCTCTGGTACTTCGAGAAAAGTATCTGTTTTTCCCGAGCGGCCGTGTTGATTTGCTCCCTCAGTGTATCTGCTTCATGTTCTGCTGTTCTAAGGGTCGCACGACTACTAGCGGTTTCTAGCTCTGTTTGATATATCTTCCTACAAAAGGCATGATGAAAAGCTTACTGTACATCATTCTACTTATCACATACATATCGGATATCCTTACACCCTACGACTGGAATTTTTTTCATTTTCACGCAATCCTGATCCGCAAGTGCCTTACATGCACAGCTCATATACACTCGTCCCCGGATATATCGATATTTTTGGTGCTGTAAAAACATATCGATATAAGCAGGATATCGATATAAACAGAATATAAGCAGGGAAAATATCGATACATGTATTTTTTTTTCAAATTTTACTTTTTGATGGAATATGATTGAGGGTCATAAATTTGTTTTATAAAATGCAGGAAGCCACTTCAAACAAGCTAATTTCACTAAAGTGGGACAATTATTCAATTGTTCAATGGGTCACTGTAATTAACATAAGCCACTTCAGAGTTCTGTAGCTTTGAAAGTGGCTTCCTGAATTTTATGAACAAATTTATTTGATTGGAGTGACCTATTGAACAATTGAATAATGCTTTTATTGTTTTTTAAATGTAGATACATTGTTACTGCTTTTGGCAACTTTTGTGATTTAAAATAAAATTAAAACCATTTCACTTTTCCCAGATTTGACGTCAATTTAGGCGTAGATACTAGGGATGACCCTCAATTATATTTCATCAAAAAGTAAAAATTTGAAAAAAAATATCGATACGTTTTATTTTATGGTATTTTATGTTTTTTTACGCTAACAATTCGATATCCTACGTACGCTTACCATTCAATTGAAAATTCTGTGTCCAATATAGAATTATTCGGGGACAAGTTCCTTAAACAAGATTGGCAACTACATTTTGGACCACGAATTAAATAAAACTAGCACTTGCTTGGCAATATCCACAGCTCCTTGATTCCCGCCCATGGTTCTCTGCAAATGTTCATGGACCAGCTCTGTGACTTCTGTGAGGCGATGTCCGAGCTTCCAGGCCTGATTCTTACTCTTCTCTGATGCTATGAACCTCTGGAAGTGACGAGCTTGACTTTCCTGGCAACAAAATAAAAGTTCTTGACATGAATCTCCAATGACTGGAAATAATGTATTTCGAATGTTGACCCAGCGAGTCACCACTATGATCCCCGACTTTTGTATCAAGTATGATCCCGATTTTTTTGTTTGATGCTCATACTTACTATTCACTGGGTTCGGACCCTTTTTTATTTTTTTGATAATTTTAACAACATTATGCATACTTACTGCCATGCACATAGTTTTGGCCATTAATCCTGGGGAGTTTGCTAAAGTTGTACTGCAGATAGTATTAAACTTTAGGTTTACTAATTAGTCAAGTCCAGTAAGATGAAATTTGTCACTGTGGTAGACGCAACCAGATGTAACTCATTCAATAGGTACGATTGATGCTAAGGGTTTCTGCTTACCTCTAGTAGTTGCCTCACACTGCGCAGTGTTGATGGAGGATTCGAAACATCAACCAGCTGTCCTTGCTCGTATTTAAACTTGAGATTCTCTGCATCCTTTCGTATGTCAATCTTGTTTGTAAAATCTCGCACGCGGTCAGTAGCGTCCAGAGTAATGACGCACAAACTTTGCACAATCTGATTGGCTATATATTGTTCAGTCACAGTCTCAATATCTTGCCATAATTTTTCTCGATGACGCTGCCTAAAGTATGAAGAAATGCTGAATGATGGCATATCCAACTGTTATCCGGAAAAATGTGAATCCTCCGGGACTCGAACCACGGACCTCTCGTATTCCGGCCGAGCGTGCTACCGCTACACTAAAGATTCACTCACTTCATTTCCGGCATATGTAATGGTTACACAACTACAAAACTTCAATCATCCACGGCCCTTTAGGTCTAAATCCAATATATCATTACACCAGAGTTTTGCCTCATACCCATCAATGACATGATGAGACAAAACTTGCACAAGAAAAATTTTAGGAATTCAACTTGTATTGCAAGTATAAAACCTTAACATTTAACGACTGCAAGAGTTGTTTGTGTGAAATAATAAAATCATAATCTTACACCGTGTCCTTGCTGTCCCCGAATTCACCTTTAAGTAAACCACCCAAGAATGTTCCTATGTTGTCACAGGCTTCTCGTACACCTTTCTGTAAATTATGAAACAAAATGTTGATTACCTACAAACCTAAATAAAACAGCCAAGTTCTTGTCTCTAAAGAATCAGAGTTGTCGCTAAGATTTTAAAGTCACTGGTCCGTCCGGGCTAGCAAGTCTTGAAAGTCACTGGCCCGGAAGAAAATTTACTGTCCCGGAAGTGAAGTGATCAAGTGTGAGCGAAGTGAAGCACACTAGGTACAGGATCTGGGGTCACCTAGGGTTCTGGAAGTTGAAAGGGTCTACATGTAATGCCAGCCTAAACTGCTGATGACACTGTGCAGTAATTCAATTTTTTAGGTATCTGCAAAATTATTATCCACTAAAAGTCACTGGCCTGTCCGGGCCAGTAAAACTCACTGGCTCGGACCCAAACCCACTGCCATCAGGCCAGTTGGCCCCTGATCCTTTGCACCCGTAAGCCAACTGTAATATTGAATTTAATTTCATCTACTACAAAATAGAAAGTGTGTGAGAGTCTTTGGTATGCACAGAATGATTGACTGTTTTAGTCGTACTCACTGTGCATGCCGTCTCCAATTTTACACCATCACTAGCATCACCCTCCTTTGTATAATACTGCATATCACTCCTAGACAAAATAGAAGAGACCATAAAATTTATATTCCTGATGAATGTATAACACAAAGAACAAAAACCTTGAATTTTGTGGTTCCATCCTTCAACCTCCATCTGATTTTTTCTCTGTATTTCTTAATTTTGATTGGTGGTGAAAATGTATTCCAAATGATGAAATTAAAAACAATCAAATTCTCACTGGAACTTACCCTGCATTACTCAGAGCATCCACTTTGTTTCTCATCCTACTTGTATATTCATCGTAGCGCTCCACCTCCTCTGCCACTTGCTTTGAATGCATCTTTAGAAGTGCAGTCTTCTTCCTGGTGTCACTCTCAATGCTGTACATTCTTTGATACTGGTGTTCTGTAATAAACATTGCAGACAGTCACAGCAGAAATGATTCCTGCACGATATTGTCGATGTCTGTATATTTTCAATGAACGTCCAGTCTCTTGCCCCCTTTTCCGAAGCTGTCAGATTCGTTTTGAAAAAATGCTTAGTGTGAATATTATTTTTGATACTCACAGACCACAGCATTTTTAACTTCATTTTTGAACAGGGCCTATTGGGCATGTGTTTTTGTAAACCTATGATCATTACTGTCACAGTCTGCAATTGTGGAAAGATATATTCTGTTTGTTCATTCCATGTCAGTCGTTCCACAGATCACGGCTTTAATCATTAAAGTCTGGACATTTTAGGCTTGAAATCTTAGGAATGTTGAGAGATTAAGTTAGGTATTAGAAATAAATTACCTGTGTTACTAATATAAGTTTGTAATCGATCCATATCGTGTTCAATGTGACCGATAGCCGTTGATGTCGATGTCAGTTCTGCCTTAAGAGCTCGCTTTCGTTCCAACAATTCTGCCTTGTCCTGTGAGTGAGCTTCATCACCCGCATGCTTGGCTTTGGAGCACACAGACCGCGGAGCTTGACGAGACTTACTGAGTTAGTGTCAAGGGTCTTTCATTTGATGTCATTAATTAAAATAACAAAGTAATTCTCAACCATAACAACTAATACTACCATAGGGTGATGCTGCATTTTGTGAAATTATGTGTCATTTTGAATCCTCAACCTAATGGTGTGTGATATAATGTTGACAACTGATGGACGTTGCGAAAGGGGTTTTTCCATGGAGAAGCGAAGGGTTTTCCAATTGACAATTTAATTGGTTTGTAATTGAGTGTGAAAATAGTTTGTGATGCTTTACACAAAGAAACGTCTGTGTTTCCAGCTTTGAAACACAAATAAGAACAATGCCTTTTTTCTTTTATTCGAACTCATGGAATCCGGTCACACTGAGCAACAATTGCATAAAGGATACAGTGCAAGATTTCCTTTAACCGTTCGCACAGTCCTAAAAAGAAATTTAAACGTTAATGCCACATTTGACACCGACTTTACAATTTCATATGAAAATACAAGACTCGTATTTTTTGGTATGGAGGTGCCCATTGGATGGCTCTTTACATTTTATGAAACTAAAAAATGTAAAATGCGTTGCACATTCCTAATTCCACAAATTTCTCTGCTCAAAAAGCAATTCCCAACTCAACTCCTATATTTACACTGAATGAACTGCTGTAAATTTTGACAGCACTCTCCAACTTATTTGGACATCTATGAATTGACGACAGATGATATGGAAGATGTTGTCAACTCCAAAGCGTAAACTTACCGATTAGAATGAACGTTGTTGAGAACATACTTCCAGATTTCTATCATTGGCCCTCGGCAGATGCTAAAATCAAAATAAACCTTTACTTCCTAAATAGATAGTGAAATGTTTGGTTTGACGAAATATTTTTAAGTAAACTAAGATTAGTTTTAAATTTATTACCACGCCTACAGTAATAATTGGTGTATTTAAATTAAGAGGCCATGTAATCCTATCTGTCATTTTGAAACAATCCTTGCAACCTTCACAGGCATGACGAGAACTTGGTGCACAACGTGACTTAATGCCTTAAAACACCTTGCGCTGTGTCAGAAATAACTTGCATGCCTTCGCGCCAATGAATCAGGCTTGGAGTGCCGGTACCCTGACCTTCAATAAGATTCACACTCTATTCAAGAGCTCTCTTCAAATGGGACTTGTCTAAGGATGGTCGCCTCTACAGGCTCTAAGAAAATAATGTATACCTCGCGCTGCTTACCGTTTGAAATCATCGGGTGTCGGAACTCCAACGTCAGCATGTCGCCCACTGGGTCGGTATCCCATCTCATGGACGGCCCAACTGTGAAGCCGCGAGGCCAGATCTTCTCCACCTTGTGCCATTATTTCTCTACAGTGAAGATAGGAATACACTCGTCCCCGGATATATCGATATTTTTGCCGCGGGAAAAAGTATCGATATAAGCGGGATATCGATATAAGCCGAATCAATATAAGCAGAGAAAATATCTAAAATATCGATATGCACATTTTTTTCAAAATTTACTTTTTCATGGAATATGATTGAGGGTCATCTCTAGTGTCCTCACCCATAGTTATGCCTCATCTGGGATAAATGGAAATGGGTTTCAAATCAGTCTCTAGATACAAAAGTTATCTAAAATTAATAACAGTTGTATAATTTAAAAAGAAAATTTCAATGGTCCAATATACTACTTTGTGCAAATGGATTTGTGCACAAAAGCCAATTGGCAAGAAGCCACTTTAAAGGTTAAATAGAAGTTGGTAGTGAAGTGGCTTCTGTTATCTGCCCTTTGTAAAAATCTTCCCTTTGTCAATTCATTTCATGATCAAATAGCTTCAACTTTTATAGTGGCTTCTTGCCAAGAGACCATTTCCATGAAAACTAAAACACAGCACATGTTTATCCAGGAGTAGGTTGATCTGCTCTCAGTCATAATTTAATTAAAGATGACACAAATTTGTAAGTACCAAAGTGACATTGGAAACATGGAACATCAGATTGTGCATGTGTTCTGGTGATAAATTTTCTGCATGAAATTTGGCAATCTTTCAATTTTCAGCTTATGTTTATCTGGGAGCAGGTTAAACCAGGAGCTGGTTGACCAGCTCCCAGTAATTCCAAATTAAGACTGGGAATGAAATAATATAATAGTGCCTACAGTGAATATAACACTGATATATGTACTGTAAACCCCCAAGCATTTATCCTATTTATTCAGTATTTACACACCAGTCTGAAGATATCTATTATTTTGTTGATATCTACATGTGCTAGGTTTTAGATTTCAGACAGGATCACTGATACATTTATTTTGCACATGAATACTTGAACCTAGTGCAAAGAGATATCTTTATTATGAAGTAACATAAGGCTAATAGAATTATTTCATGACTTGATACTGAATATTGCTAAACTGTAAAAGTATAATTTGACTGAATGCTAAAACTCTTGAGATAAAATTTCCTGCATGAAATTTCACAAACTCAATTTTCAGCACATATTATATGGGAGTAGCTTCAACCAGGAGCAGGTTGACCTGCATCCAGTAGTAGTTTACTCTTAAAAGATATATGATATTTTGTAAGTACCAGTGTAATACTAAGAAAATGAAAGCACCAGATTGTGCATTGAATGAAGTTCTCTTGTGACAAAATTTTCTGTTAGAAAATTTACAACCTCTCAACTTTGAGCACATGTTTATCCAGGAGCAGGTTCACTGGGAGCAGGTTGGCTGGCTTCCAACATTTTCAAATTAAGATTGTAAATCAAATAATAAGGAGTAATACTTGCACTGTTAACCCACAAGCATTTAGTTTACTTTTTGGAATTTTACACACTGGTCTGTTGATAGCTTTTATGTTGTTAATAGCTGCATGTGCTGGGTTTTAGATCCATTTTTATTTTTGAAACATTCTGTAAACTGTAAAATGAGAAAATGTAATTGTCTGAACATGAGCTCTGAAACCTAGCACAGTTAAATATATGGAACATTGGATTTTTTAATATTGGAGTAAAATAATTTCATGATTTTATGATTCAATACTAAAATCTTTAAAATGTAAAACAGAAATATGTTTTTTTCAGCACATGAATAATTTTGAATAAAATTAACCTAGTGTAGGGAGGTATTTTTAACATTTGAATTTTTTAGCATTGGAGCAATAACATTATTTCATGACTTGATATTGAATATTGTTAAACTGTAAAAGTATAATATGACTGAATGCTAAATCCTCTTGTGATAACATTTCCTGCATGAAATTTCACAAACTCAATTTTCAACTCATGCTATGTGGGAGCAAGTTCAACCAGGAGCAGGTTGACCTGTTCCTGGTAGCAGTTTAGCCTTGTAAGATATGTGATATTTGTAAGTACCAGTGCAATACTAAGAAGATAAAAGCATCAGATTGTGCATTTAATGAAGTTCTCTTGTGACAAAATTTCTGCATGAAAATTCATCTCTCATCTTTCAGCACATATTTATCCAGGAACAGGTTGAACTGTGAGCAGGTTGACCAGCTCCAAGCAGTATCCAATTTAAGACTGTGAATCAAATAATATTATTACAATTTAAAGCACATGTTTATCTTGGCCATTAACAGTAAACTTCTGTAACTGAAAATTTAATTCACTTCCGGGCAAATCTTTGTGACTTGACTTTGGAAAGTCGAAAACTGTTCCCACAGGGGGTGGGATCAGATCGGGATTTGTTCGCCTGATTAGGACTTATTCGACAGGTGGATTACGATTTGTGAATTTGGAGAACAAATCTTGATCAAGTGTATAGGATAGTGCTTTTGCTTCTGGTAGTATCTCGTTGTGGATTTGTCGTAGAGTTTGATAATAAAGAGTTTATGTATGATTGATAGTACAGTAGTATTCCT